>VCJN01001114.1:0-72162 GCA_006384855.1 Tetraselmis striata | reverse complement strand
CAAATTAACCGTCGCGCTTACCTACTAACTATCTGTACCGGTACGGGTACCGGCCGCCCCGGCGGCCTCCGGTCGCCCCAAGCCCGCCCCGTAGACCTGACGAACGGCGACGGCCAGCGGCCGCCCGTCCGCCTCGCCGCCCGTCCGTCGACGGACGCCGGGCGCGGGGTCGTCGGGTCGGCGGACACGGGGATGTACAATGTAGCGACTACTACGATTGGTCCTTGCGGCTCTCTGGATTCCACACTCATGCAACGGGTCTACTTGTCAATCATAATCAACGATCATGACAAATCATTTTCGACCGTAGATGGTCTTTAACCCAGCATGTTACATACCGTACCGCGTCACGCGATGCCTCTCCACCCGTTGCCTTAAGCTAGGAAGTACGGATGCCTGGCGTTGGCGAGCGCAGTCTTTATATCGTAGTACACATGTACCTTGGGCTCGTACTCTTGATCACGCTCGCGCAAGTAATAAACTTCGTCCTCCCTACTAACACCCTCTTCCCGAGACAGTCGTACAACTCATCCCATTCTGGTAGCACCGCTGGGCAGTAAGGTGGGCATGCGAGTAGCTCCAGCCTCCCCCCCCCCCCCCCCCCCCCCCACCAAGGTAACGAGAATCACGTCGGCAGTACAAACGTGGCCTGCGTCGTGGTGGAGGTCTCATGAAACTCGTCCCAAAAATGTTCGCTCGAGAATCGCTCACACGGCGGTGCACCACTACATATCACCGACGACTGCGTCCAACTGCCCGCTCGGCATCGACCCCACGGCCAATGCCGAATCGCAGACGGGCTGGGCTACCGCAGCCCACTTGGCCGCCCGCGCTGCGGGGACGGCCAACTCTCCCCTCGCTGAATCATTCGTAGTCAGCCTCGGGCGGGATTATCCGGGCGACACTATTTCAATTCTTCCGCGAGCAATATTCCGCCACCATAATGACCCCCATCGCAGCATCAGTAGTAGCCGAAACCCTGCCGGTAAACTAGCTCGAAGTACTGGTTCGACTCCTCATGCCGGTCTCGCCGGGTGCGTATGACCCACCTATAGGGGGAGCGCCTCGAGAGCTAGCAACGTGCATGTTCTGCACGGCACGCCGGTGTGTACACTACCACGTACGACGGGGCGTTATCAGCCGAGGGACCGCATGCGCGGTAACTTCGTACGCATTGCGGTCGTGCATGGCGCGACAATACAAGGCTACTTCGGCTGCCCGGTTTTAACCGCAGCTGATCCAGCTAGGGATACGCCGGCGTGTACACAGCTGCGCTCATCGCAATAACGGCATCCACCTGGTCAGTGACCCCCGTGCCGATTTCTGCGGGTGCCTCAGCCCGACGCGTAGGTGGAGTGCAAGAAGAACCACCGCCTCGCAGGTCCTGCGAGGCACTACGCCGGCGTTTACGCGCCGCGTACGACGGGGTGTCATATACAGAGGGACCGTGTGCCAATTACTTGCGTCCGCCGAGTGCGCGCAATACGCATCGCGATCGTGCGTGTCGCGACTGTACCAAGCAATAATCGTACGGCAAACTTCGTCCGAGCGCACTTTGATACTAGTATCCTTACGGCTGTACGCATCGCGATCGTGCATGGCGCGATGACATCAGCACGAGTTTACTCCGGTTGCTGTCCATGTGCAGAAATTAAGGTTACGCCGTAGCCAACGGCCCGAAATATAACCACCCGCCGGTCCAACGAGGTGTACGCCGGTGTGTGCGCAGTCGCGCCCATCGCAGCGTCATCAACAGCTGAGCTGCTGCCGGCAAGCTAGTTAGACGTACATCCCTAACCCCTCATGCCGATATCGCCGGGTGGGCATGACCAACGCATAGGCGGAGCGCGACGAAAACTAGCTCCTTGGAGGCTGTGCAAGGTCCGCCGGCGTGTACGCGCAACGTACGACCGGTCGCGATCACTTGAGAGACGCTCTGCCGGTACACTTCGTCTGAGCGAGCGTACGGCCGCACGCATCATGATCGTGCGTGACGCGATGGTACGAGGCTACATCGGCCACCTCTCAAAGATGTGAGGTTTCGCCGTGTAGGCAACGGCGCCCGAAACATAAACACCCGCTGATCCAGCTAGGTGTACGCCATCGTGTACGCAGTTGTGATCGACGTGGCGTCATCAGCAGCGTGATTCGCCGCCGGTAAGCTAGTTCGACGTACTTCTCCACCCCCGTGTCGATCTCCACGGGGCGCGTATGACCTGATACATTGTCGAAGCACGACGATAACTAGCGCCTCACATGTCATGTAAGGCACGCCGACGTGCACGCGCTGCATACAACGAGGCGACATCAAGTGAGGGTTCAACTGCCAGTTAACATCGTCCGTGTGAGCGTACATGTACGCATCGCGACCGTGTTTGGCTCGACGGTACGAGGTTAATCGTCATTTCGGCTGCTCTTCTGTAGAGACTTAGAATACGCCGTTGACGACGGCGCACGAATTAACACTCGATGTTCTAGCTAGGTGTACGCCGGCGTGTTCGCGGTTACGCTCATCGCGGCGTCATCAACAACGTGCTCCGCTGCCGATAGTAAAGCTAATTCGACGTACGACTCTCCGACCCCCGTGCCGATCTCCACTACGGGTGCGCATGACCGATACGTTGCCGGCGCGCAATAAGAAATAGCGCCTCGCGGGTCCCGCACGGCATGCCCGCATGTACTCGCTGCATACGACGAGGTGTTCTGGGGAGAGGGACAATCTGTCGGCGCTCCACATCGTCCGTCGTGTGGGCGCACATGCCATACATACACGCGATCGTATTTCATGCAGCGGTATGTACGAGGTTATTTCGGCTGCTACTCAGGGATGATTGAGGTTTACGCCGTAGACACCGGCAGTGTCCGGGATAAAACCAGCTGCTCCGGCTATGTGTACGCCGACGCGTACCGGTACTTGTATACGCAGTTGCGCTCCTCGTCGAAGCGTCATCAAGCACAAGCGCGCGACCCTCTGTCGGGAAGCTAGGTCTAGGTACCGGTACGAATAGACCCCCCCCCCCCCCCCCCCCCCCCACACACACACACACACACACCGCAGGTGCATATGCCCCCGCGGGTGCGTATGCCCGGGGTCTTGCTGAAGCGAAACGTGCCCTAGTGCGTCGCAGGTATGCAGCGTGTACGCGCTGCGCACGGCGGGGCGTCACTAGCAACGCGACCAACTGCCAGTCCCCATTCGTCCGTGTAGGCGTACGCATGTCGCGATCGTGCGCGGTGCAATGGTATCACTGCTACGAGGTTACTACGGCCACTCGTCATTCGCTGGCCTATACCACCGATACCAACATGGGCTCGGTCGCGTTTCACTACACCAACGCCAGGCGTTGCTCGGCGGTTGGGGTAGTGTCGGTTGATGTCGATTTGCGGCGATCGCCACAGCTCCCGTGGCTGGAGGCGCGAACGGTAGCTTGCGGGGTCACGGACTACTACTGCAACGCTTTGAAGGCGGCACAGCAGATCAGTCGCGATGTGCCCGTCCACTCCCATACTGCGCATTTAAGCTTGCAGCCGTGCTGGGGCTCCAAGGTGAGCGCCCCTCCTCCGTACGTGTCGATCAACTCGTTCTAGTACGAGTCATGGTGCAAACGGGCAAGGGTGATGGAAGCGAGAGCGAGTGTAGTCGAGACGAGAGCGAGAGGGGATGCAACGCGCGCCATCATGCTTCGGTGCGCCGCACCGAGCCGGCGGCAAGTCGTTGTCCGAAATACGCACCCCCGGGCTGTCTTAGTTTCATTGCACATAACATGTTTGGTAGGCTGAGTTCATGGCTACCGCCTGCTCTCGGCCCTCGAGGTGACATGCATGCCATCATGGTTAGCTCGGCGCCTCGTCGTTCCATGCTGCCCACGAAGAGGTCCATGTGCCCTTCGTTAGCGCGTAGCAAACGGCGCCGCTAATCAATCTCGGAGTGTCAGACTCTTCCCACACAACGCGGCTCGGCCACCAGCGGTCCAGCGCTGCTATTGGGGTTCCCAGATGAGCGCCCCCCCCCCCGTCCCTGTCGGCGACTCGCGATGGGTGCCGTGATACGTGGCGGGCAGTGGTGAGGGGTCTCAAAGCGGGTAGAAGCGAGACAGGAGTATTGTCCATATCTCGGCGACTAAAAAGCCGGAAGTGAGCCGGATCTTCCAGACCTCCTAACTATTTGTAGTAGGATAGCCGAGGCTCTTAGGACCCCCACTGCCCACTACATCTTCACTGACCTAGTGTCGCTTGATCTTCCTCTTCCGTCACTCCTGCGGTTGTATGCCCGTTGGAGGGCAACGCTTCTGCAGCTGGTTCAGCTGTCGCAGCAGCTGTCGGGAGGCGTTACCATAATTAGTGAAATCATTCGAAACGCCGCATGTAAAGCGGAGAGCGCGGGACGCGCGCGGCCGTGCCGCCCCTACCAAAAACATTATTTCCCCGCCAGTGTCACCACTACAGCTCCAAAGTCGACGAAATATACTTTTTTCCCGCCCCCGGGACAGGACTGGCACCAGTGAAACCCTTGCAGCGTCTCTACGACGGCCGTTTAGGCAGCAATCCAGTTACGGAAAGCCCTACTGGGTAGGCAAAATATACCTTATTTGTGAAAGCCCTGATGTAATGACTGTAGTATACCTTATTGTAAGCGACTATATGCATTTATGTACTTTGTCAACGAATGAATATAATACTAATTTATTCATCATTTATTCTAGCTAGTACCCGTACCTGTACCTGATGTACTCTTGGTATAGTTATTTGTGAGCGCACGGCGCGTGGCGCGCCGGCAATTCGTCAGCCACCCGCGCAACCACCGAATGTCCACCCTGTAACAGCGGAGGAGGAGCTGAGCTTCTTGCCAAGCAGCACAACCTCCTGCTCCACTTGCGGCCTACCTTACAACATAATCCTTTGCCATGCTAAAGCAGGCGGCCTTTGGCCGTGGGAATGCGGCAGTATCGGCCAAACCGCGCAGCGGACTCGGTGAGAATTACCCCCCCCCCCCCCCCCCCCCCCCCCCCCCCGGCCCCATCGCGTCCCCAAGGAAGCGAACACCGCGACGCCTTTCAGCCCACACTCAGGATACTGGAGTTGGCAGGGCGGGCCGGAAGGGGGTTGGCTTGGGCATCGAAAATAGCAGCAGACAGCGCAGTGTATTTCCCGCGGCTCCCGCGAAACTGTCCGACAGCCGCAATTCTGACAGCTTGCCCCCCAACCCCACTGCGGCTCCTTACGGGTAGAAAGCCTCCGCTAGCTGGTTAAACTGACGGCCCCACACGTAGTACCGTTCAACCTCACAGTTCCATTATCTGCGGCAATGTCGCCGCAGCAAGCCAATAATATAGACATACTTTTTTTGTTCTATGGCCTAATATCACTACTTGCTGCTGGCACACTCCTGGGAGAATAAGATTGGCATTGAACGCTCTGGAAGTACATGGACCGTGTAGCAGCATGTCGGCCTTTGTCTTGATATAGTGTGATGTTTGAAATTGCGTGTAGATATTTGTGGTTACGTTGGGCGCTGTCTTGTTTTCCCACGTTAAGCGACACAGAAAGCTCCACCCCCCGAGCTAACGCATGTAGCCGATCTGGATGCAGTTCGCCGAGTGCCTAGTGCCATCTCGGCGTCAGAGAGGCTCCCTCAGACGGTCGCCGGGGCGTTCGGTAAGACTGCGGTGAAAAGCTCTGTCAGCAATGTGGACAGGCTCAACACGCTGGAGAAAGAGCTGCAGGCCATGTTTGCTGAGGGGGCACCCGTGCCAAAGGTAAGCGTCATCCGGGGCCCCTCAGGTCTAACCCCGTGTAAGGCCCTCATGCAAGTGCTTGCGCTCAGGCAATGCTATCTTGTATGCACGCAACCAGGCCAAAGTCGTCTCGCAGTATCGGAAGAAGATCAAGGAGTTGCGGGAAGTGCTCATGGTTGACCTGGCCGGAATGGCATCGCTGGGGGCTTCGAGCTCGCCCACACAAAGCGCCAGTCCTACTGTCATGAATTTCGCTGCTATTAGTGAAGCTGAGAAGGCGCGCCAGGCCATGGCTGCGATGGACGGCAGAGTTGGTGGGGAGGTTCAGGTGACAGACGGAGAGATATTGGAAATCCAGCGCTTGGAGGAGGAAAACCGCATGCTCAGGTGAGAATGCACCACTCTTTTTGCATTCTCTGGCATTTGATCACCCTGTGCTGCTCCCTCAGGTGTGTCGGGCCATAGCTGAGTAGATGCAGTGCATGTGGATAGTGAACAAATGGGATTGCCCTTGCCGTTGGTCACTGCTCACCATTGGTCGCTGTGCTTTGGCAACAGGCAACGTGCCAACACAGCCCTGGCGAGGCTGCAGATGCTGGAGGAGCTGAAGCAGCAGGCTGGCAGCAGCTGATCCTTGGAGTACCTCACCGCCGATAGAGCATGGACGTGCACGCTAGCGCGAATATGAAGGCTAAGGATGTTACATGAGATCGCGAAGAGAAAAATTTTACATAACCATTCACACGATGGAGGCTGCCCTGAATGCCATATACACATGCATGGAACTGGTCTGGGTTCAGCTTCTTGTTTTGCAGCACACAATATTTAGTGCATAAGCCACATCCAATGTAATCAGGCTCCCAGCGCAGTCTGTACCACATCAAAGGTGCGGCTTCCTGCATCATCTGGCCTGCAAAATGAGACATAGAAAATACTGCTTGAAACTCAGGGGCTACATGCTTGACCTCTCATTGGTCCAGCGACAGCGTGCACCTGAGTAGCCACAGCATTTGTCAAATGTTTGGTCGTCAACTGACCCCCCTCCCCCCCCCCCCCCCCTTCCCTTGGGTGGGCGATGCAGCCGGCGACGTCGATAGCATGTAGTGACCAGGGTCTGGCAGTCCTTTTTCTTTCATCTAGCGGGCAGAATGTATCACTCTGGAGCCATGGTACCCGGACGTATGCTCAGGACTCTAGACTGAGCCGCCCCTCTTGACAGATTCCTTCCAATCAATGTGCGAAGGACCCGCCCAGGTCTCACAGCAACGCATCTGAAATGTGTTTCTACTCTGTTGCATGTAGTCCCGATGCGCGGATGCTAGACATGGATAGAACTCCAACTCCATGTATGGTCGCAATACACCAGAAGGAATATATAAATTTAAAAAAAAAAGGAATATATAAATTTCAAAGATGCAATCGGGCCTGGTTCTGCCAAAAGGTTGCGGAGGCTGTTTTACAGGAAAAATCGCCATTTTATGGCTAGGAAGGCTCAGCGAAAAGGGGGGGGGGGGGGGGGGGGGGGGGGGGGGGCGGAGGAGGAGCCTGCAAGGCGGAAACGGAAAACGGGAGGGCGCAGCCAAAGGCAGTGAGCTGGAAGATGGCAGGCGAGCTAGTGGTGGCTGTCCTAAGTAGGTCATCGGCCGGGAGCGCAGGGCTGCTCGCGGGCGATGGGGCATCCCATACTGAAACGTGGTGATTTGGTATATCATATCATGCTACCGGTGACTTAACCGGTTGAAAGCACCATCATACCGTGCGGGTTGCACTAGGGTGGTAAACGTTGTTGGGAAACCCCATCAACAGGTTTAGAACATCTCAAACATGCAGTCTAGTCTGATTGTGCCAGCTACGCGAGGTTTACGACTACGAGCGTTGGCAATCGGCATGCGTGCCGACCAGACGAAGGCGGAAGATGTCTTGAGTTGTAGCGGGTCTCGCGCCAAGAGGTTCAGAAACATCAATCGAGATGCATGCGTAGAACAGACGCGGATGGGATATGTTGGCGACGCGAACGTCGGAGCGACATCATAGGCCGGACGCGTCGCGAAATTAAGGCGCCGTCTTCCAACGGCGGCATGCAACAATTGCCGCGCGCCATGGCGGCGCGCGACATGAACCGGAACTGTAGGCCAGCATGAGCGGGCAGGTTGGCGTCGAGTGCCCAGCAGAGCGACACAGGTTGGACGAGCACGGGTTGCGCGCGCATGTGCGCCACGTACAGCCAGGATAGGAAGTACGGTACGTTGTATGCGACGCGATAGTTACCCTGCACATGTATCGGCGGTGTACATGCATTTCGAGGGGTGGACACGTGACCCGCGCGACGACGGCGGTGTACGGCCGTTGCCATCACCAGCGGCGGTCGTCCCGCCGCCTCGCACGAGGGGCGGCACACACTAGCCTCCCGGGCTGTCTCGTCGTACCTATACCGTAATGGTCCGAAATCGCGATCTTTCTAGGGAATGGGCGTGTAATCCCCGTATCTACCGTGTAATCGCCACTTTACTGCTAGGCTCTGTAGTTGCAATGACGTGCCCGGCTCGCCCGCGTTCCGTAATATGCTACCGGTACTGGTAGCATGTTGTGCCATCCCCATAGTACATTAGACCCACAGCGCGCCTCGCGCGTGTATCGTACCCGTAATCGCTCCGGGTTTCGCCACGCTGTACTTTAACGCCTTAAAAACTCCGTGACGACGAAACTGCCAGCGGTACCGTAGGTCTCAAGCCGGCTAAGTTGCAGTCGCATGGACACTTTACCATGCATAGCAGCCGGAGCGCCGGTGACTAGCCCCTACCAACACCCGCCGCTGCGAGCCGTCGGCGCCGAGTAGTGGTGTGCCATGGGCGTCGCAACTCCAAGCGCCGTATTCATGGACCGCTGCCGAGGGGATTCCGGAACCGGTGAGGAAGAGAATCCGCTGCCGCGCGCGTGGGGCCTGCTTCAAGAGGACTCGGTTCTACGACACGCACAGATGGGCGGGCGCCGAGCCGCCTCCGCCCACCGCATGTCGCAGCCGGTGGTGATGGCGCCCATGCTGTAGCTGCTGCACCGTACGGCCGTCACGCTTCTGCGCCGTCCGGACCGGGTCAGACCGAAACGCGCCGCCGCCATCGCCCCCGCTGCCCTCTCCGTCGCTCTCGTCTCCCCGGGAAGGAGACCCTATACGAAGCCGCCGGGAAGGGCAACCTGCTTGCTGCATGTTTTCAAGTGTCCGACGAGTGTGTCGTCTCGATGTGTTTTACCTCGAGCGTACCCGACGCGACGCGTGCTCAGATCTTGAACCCAGCACCCGAGGCGGCGCCACCCCCCCCCCCCCCCCGCAAGATCTGACATGGGCACAGGCGAGATCTGCGACTGGGCGACGCCCTTTCACCGTGTTGCACCTGAGTACTCGATCGATTGTATGTACTGGTAGGCGGGGGGGCGATATTTGTAGCGGCTAAATAACAATATGTAAATAATGTAGGGGTAGGCCATCAGCCGCGGCGAGTACGCTTGCGGCCGGGCCATAGCAACACATGCCGACGAGCGACGCGACGCAGGCGCAAGAGCACCATCACGTGCCGCGCGCGCGGCCGCGACCCCGCCAAGAACGTTGTCTGCATGTGCCATGTTGATGAGCGAGGAGAAACGGCGGCGGCGCCATGCAGACAAGAGCTGGCCGTTTTCTTGGCAAGTAGTGTATGTGTGGCTAGCTTACGCGAGTTCCACCAAGGCCTCAACGCACGTGCGGGGCCAGCGAGCCGAACTCGGAAGCGGCGAAAGGAACAAAGCGAATCATGCCGGCGGCGTTTCGGACACCCTCGTCACCCTATAGTAAACCTACCCCTATAGTAAGCGAGGAGGGGGCGCAAACGTGCGTGTTAGTACTTTACTTGTTACCCCATAATACGCCCTGTCGGAGGGAGATAGTCGAAGTGTTGGCTCAGTGGCACTGTCACTGATGGGAGGAGAGTCGGTGAGAGTCGGCGTGCATGCGTCGAATCACGTCGAGTGCCAGCAAGCGAGATGCAAATTGGGAAGGCAAAGGGCTGCTATGAGCCGTGGGCGATGGACGCAAGGTAGTCGCTGTCGCCGTGGTGATGGCTGAGTGGCACTGTCACGAGAGAGAAAAGGGTGAGTCGGAATTATATTTCTGGGAAGAGCGGTTGACTGAATTTACAGCAGCCGAGGCTGACAATTTGTACCAGCCGGCTAGGTGTCGAGTAGGGAAGACACGCTCCATCGCGATATGGGAGAGAAGTCTTAGTGCCGTACAGTGGCACCATCTGGGTGTCGTACATCTTAGGCACATGTACGGCAGTAGCACTTCACAATGCGGATTTCACAAAGAGAAAATGCGGATTCAGGGTACCGGGGTACCCTAGGTCCAACACCCCTCCTCATCGTGTGGAAGCCCGCTGGCGCAAGACTGACGGCGGCAGAGGCGCAACGGAAGGCTCCTCGGATGACCCCATATGGAAAAGCGCGGAAGTGAAGAAAGGTAGTTAGGGGCAGCGCCTTAGTGAAATAATCGGTCAGCTGGTCTGCGGTAGGCGTGTAGTGCATGTCGATGATGCCGTCTAGGCAGAGTTGGGCGCATACTGAAACTTGAGGTCAATGTGGCGTTGCGCGCCCGTAATCATACCATGCTTCACCTGAACGATGCACGCCTGATTGTCCTCGCATACCCGTACCGGGTAAGTGGTGGGGTGGTTGAGCTGGCGCAGAAGAAAGCGAATAAACGCCATGCATTTGCAAGCCATGCAGAGCGCCACGAACTCCGCCTCGGCAATAGACAGGGCCACGCTCTTCTGAACCCGCGCGCGATAGGCGACTGTAGGGTCATGAAAATCGGTATCCGGAGTGCGGGGCAGGCGGCGAGGTGTGCACGCCGTCATGTTGAGGGTAGTCAGGATGTCGTTGATGTATTTCTCCGAATGGAGGTGGATCACGCCTCCCGGCTTGCGGTCAATGGCCATTCCAAGAAGCCAGGTGCATAGGCCGTCAGTGGTAGCATCAAACGTAGTGATGAGAGAAGTCTGACAACGCTCATGGATGTCGGACGATGGGGACGTAGCCAGCATGATGTCATCAACGTAGAAGCATAGGATGGCCAGTAGGGACCCATCGACTGCGAGCAGCGTCCATAGGCCGGGATCGCACTCGGAGTTGACGAAGCCGAAGTCACGGAGAAAGGAAGAAAAGCGCAGAAACCATGCCTTGGGCGCCTGCGGCAGGCCATAGAGCGCCTCATCTTCATCGAGGTTAGCGTTGAGGAAAGCACATGTGACGTCGAACTGGTACAGCTCCCAGTCGAGTTGGACTGCGAGAGCAATAGTGGTGCGCAAGGCGATGAAGCTCCCAACTGGGGCATAGGTCTTGGTGTCATAGTAGTTCTCGCCGGCAGTAAGTTGATCGCCTCGGACGACCACTCTGGCCTTGCGCTTGATGAAGTTGCCATCCTTGTCGTGTTTCTCCGCGAAGGCCCACGCAGTCTGTATGATGATTGCGGATGGGTTGTCACGTCAAAGCTCAGGGACGCTGATCCAAACTAAAGTCTCCATCTTGGTGATAGACTGAGGCGATCTTACGGTCCATGGACTGTTTCCAATCATCGGGGCGATTGCTAGAGATGGCCTCCTTGTAGTTGCGCGGCGCCTTGGACACGCGGACAGTAGGTGCCGGCGGTACGGCGAGGGCGGCCATCTAAGCCGGGTAGGGGCGCACAACCTCCGCGATGGCGGATGCCACAAGCGCGGTGTGGTAGTCGCCGAGGTCGACATAAGAGGAAGGCAGGTGCGCCGATCCGCCGGAGTGAGGAGCTTGTAGTACAGTGGCGTCCGCCTCTTGATGACGCGGAAGATACCGCTCGTATTGATGCGGAGATGGGGGCCCCTCCTGCTCTTAGTCAAGCGATGCTGATGGTGGCATGGGTGGCGGTGCTTGGGGCCCCTCCTGCTGGTCCAAGGGCTGCGGCTCGTCCAACATGTGGTCATCGTCGGGAAACTGGAAGACTGGCATAGAGAGAGCCAGTGTGCTGGAGAAGGGTCGTGTTACCTCGTCAAAGACGACATTGCGTGTCACTATTTCGCGCATGGTAGCCGGGTTGTATATGTGGTAGCCGGCGGAGTCCTCATGGCGGCCATCGTAGATGCCCGGCCAGGATTTAGGTGTCATTTTGCCTTTGGCTGCCCTCATAGTCACAGAGATGTTGACCCAGGCCACGCAGCCGAAAACATGCAGGTCGGTGAGGTCGGGCTTGCGGCCGGTCATCAGCGTGCAAGGTATGTCGTTGACGGATGAGCTCCACTGGCGGTTGTAAAGATAGACGGCGTGAAGATACGCCCAATCCCAAAAGGTGCGGTCGAGGCCGGCGTGGAGGAGCATGGCTTGGGCACACTCACCGATAGTGCAGAAAGAGCGCTCCGCCAGGCCCGCCTGATGATGAGAGTGGGACGCGGTAAACTCCAGCGCAATGTCGAGGTCAGCGCATGCTTGACAGAACGGAGAGCCGGTATAAACTGCGCTGCGATCGGCACGTATGCGTTGAACGGTGTGACCCATGCCGAGCACCGCCGCATGGAGTTGATGGATGGCGCGGACGGCCTCGTCCTTGGTGCGCATAGTGATCGCTACCTTCACTCCATTGTAGGAATCCACTGCGCCAAAGACATGTTGTGCGCCAGTGACCGAGGGGCAAGGTCCCTTCCAGTCGTCGATGACCACAAGCACGTATGGCGCTGCTGCGCTGGGGAGGGCTGCCGGTTGACTGACTGCTGGTGGAACTTAGCATGGATGCATGCTGGGCAGATGGCCTCAGGTGCCAAGCCGAGTGTCGGGATGCCGATGGCGTGCTGCTGGGTGAGTGCCATGTGGCGTGCACAACGATGACCAAATCGAAGATGCCATAGGGAGTGGGAAGCCGTCGGAGATGGCAGCGCCATGACCCCATGAGAGGGATCGTGGATGGGAAGGAGCTCGATGCCGTACATGCCTGTGGTGCCGGGGTAGGGCTGAAGGTGGATGACTGCGCCATCTGGGGTAATCATGATGTTGAGGAGGCGGCTGAAGTAGAAAGAGTAGCCCTGCTTGCTGAGTTGATGGGTGCTGAGGAGGCGGCTGATGTTGGTGAGACCGACACTGGAGGTGATGTTGGGAGTATGGTAACAGTCTCGTGCCACAATGGTATGTGGCCTGCCGGTGGATGTCTAGTGTTGGTGCCAGTGCGGTGCCGATGCCGACTGCCGGTTGCCCGAAGCCGCGCACTAGAAATTGTTCCGCCACAGGAATATCCATGTAGTAGATGTCGGTGCGGTGGGCGTTGACGTGAGAGGATGCGCCCGAGTCCATGAGCACCCATGCCTCCCCGTCGCTGCTGATGAAAGTGCCGTATGACGTGTGGCAGACAGTGATGACGACTGGGGAAGGGGCGGCGCCCGAGACAGCCTTGATGTAGTTGCGCACGACGTTGAGATCGATGACTCCGCCGAGAAGTTTGCGCAGTGCCGCCTCAGAAAGGTGAGACGTGGGCAGATCCTCCAAGGTGAAGCCCATGGCGCGAGCGCGTAGAGCTGCATGGGGTTTGCACCATCTGCCGTTGTCTGCCCATGACCAAGGGCCATCATGTTCGTAGATCATGCCAGCGCCCGGCTGACCATTGGTTTGCATGCGAAAGACGTATTAGCCGGGGCAGGCGACGAACTTCGGAAAGTAGTCGGTTGTCACTACCGGAAGAAAGTGGGGGAACTCAGAGGCAGAGGTCCCACGCGCAGGGGCTGGGGTCGGTGAGCTCGATGGTGTTGATGTTGTCAATGTAGTTCTGGCTGTCTGTTTGCGGAGCAATATTGGTCCACATGAGGGTGTCGCGGTGAGCTGCCGAGCCGCAGGCGGTTGCACGCATGATGTTGCCGGTGCAGGGAGTATCTCAGGGAAGTCCAGCGCGCCTGGAACATTCTCCACAATATAGCGCACCGGTGTGGGCTGTGTAGTCAGGTAGAAACGCATGAAACCGATGACGGAAGCAAAGGCCCGAGAGCGATGGTCCCGCCAGCCAACGCGTGAACCCGCGCGTGACCATGGCTGACACGGTGGGCCTAACACGATGAGGGTGACCGGGCGAAGGGTCTCTAGCGCCGTGATGGTGATGTCGTTGACGTCCATGGGGGTCCTGGCATGACAGTCATGAAAAGCTGATGGGGGCAGACGGTCCGGATACTTGTCGCTGATGACATGTAGGCGATGTGTCCACATAGTACGAGCCTCGGGCGATGGGTCGGCGCCGGTGATCTTGTGGATGGTGAAACCGTATTCTACCAGAGCCTCTACCCCAGATGCCGATGAGCCATGGCACGGCGAAAAGTGATGGTCGATGATCACAGAGGTGGGCAGCGGGAGGATCGGCGCTGCGGTGAGGAGCGGTAGCGTTGGTGGCGGGTCGCCACGCAGGGCGCCTTGCTCCGCATAAAGGATGTGGGACGCCAACGCCGCTGAGGCTGGGAATGTGGGTGAGGTGAGGCATAGGGGTTGGGCTGGGTTGGGGACGGGTTGAGGACGTTGCCAATTGATGTCGAACAGGTGGATGGGGGGATCGAGAGGGTAGGGATGGAAATAAATGCTCCAGCGGGGGGGGGGGGGGGGGGGGGTGTCGGGGGTATCGAAGATCGGAAAGGCGAGGGAGTGAGGGCGGGAGTGGTGGACACGCCATGGGTGTGAGAACGGGGACTCGAAGTCGTCATAAGAGTCGGAGTAGGGGACGTGCCAGGGGCCATGTAAGTCATCCTCCGCGCTGTCCTCGCCCTCCCCCTCATGTGCTCCGGTGGCCGCCCCTCCTGGGGCTGCGGTGGTGCAGGTGAGCATGATGGGCAGGCTGTTGTGGTGCTGGGCCGATGGGGACACACCCACGAACGGGTAGGCCTCTTGGTGTCCCGTGGGCCGCTGGGTGGAGTTGTTGTTGGCATGTTGATGCCTCTGGTGCTTATGTCCGGCCGGGGAGACGAAGCCGACCGGCTGCTGATGACGCTGCATGCCGTCATTGCCTCTCTGGTTGGTCCAACGCTGCTGACGCTGAAGCATGTCCTGATTGGTGCAGTTGTTGTTGTAGAAATGCTGACCTAGCGGCGCCTGATGGTGGTAGTTGTCGCACGGGTTGTGGCTATGGCTGGTGTTGACGCGACGCTCCCCAAGTTCGCACTGATGACGGTCATAGCGAGGGCCGTTCATGGCGCCGGTCGGCGCGGTGTCATCCAGGATACGCAGGCCGTTGGCATGGCGCTCGGCCACACACTGCTGTTGGGTATGGCCCGGACGGTCACACCGTCTGCAAATGACGCTGGACCTGGTGGTGTGCTGCGGATCCCTGGGTTTGTAGGAATTGAGGTTTGGCGGGCACGCGCGGACGCGCTGCTAGCGTTGACGCTTGCGCGCCTCCATGTTCTGTCCGGCGCTGATGATGGTTGCCAGCTTCGCGCTGATAGTGGCCGCCGAGGTTGTGGTGTCGACGATATGACCGTAGTCTGGGTGAAGGCCTGGGATAAGGTAGTTGGTGGCCACGTACTCGAAGGTCCACTGGCCATGTACCTTGTTCAACAGATTCCAGAGGTTCTGGGAGCGCCGAACATACACCTGAACTTGCTCATTCGGGAGCTGGCCCGCCGTGATCTCCTCCTCCAAGCAAGCGCTTGCGCTCCTTCATGGCTGAGCCCTGGAGCTTAGTAAGAAGGGCCTTCGAGACTGTATATCCACACTTCCTGGAGTCCATGTTGATGTTGTTGACGATGGCATGGGATAATTCGTTGTTGCATGGCGCAGGGCTGCTAGGAGGATCATTTGTTCCTGACGGGTGCCTTTGCCCTTGGTGGTGTCCAAGTAGCCGGCGCTCCTGAGAGCGATCTTGATGGCTTGAGCGTTGTCCCGCGTAGAACGGGTTTTGTCCCAGATGGGGACGTTCTTGAGGTCGAGTGTCGGCTTCACTGCAGCCGGCTCGATATGCTGGATGTCACCTGAGTCACTGTCCGATGCCCCGTCCAGGCTGAAGGCGTCATGAGAACTGGTATCATCAGGGAAGTCAGGTGGTGGTGGGGCGTTGCCAGGGTCTGTCTTGATCGCCCTCTGCCGAGCCAGGTTGGCGAGGGGGGTGTTCATCATGCCGGTGGTGATGCTGGTAGACATCGCGAAGGGATGGAGCACTTGTGGTGCATGGAAGATGTATAAATCTAGGGGTGGGCGGGTGGGAAGAAAAATCTCGTCGCACGTCGCCGTCGATCGTCGAAAGCTGTCGAGGGTCGAGATACACGCAGGTTGAAGCCTCTGGCAGGCGTCGAGCACGGCGGGGCAAGACGTCGAACCAAAGGAGAGGGCCCAAAAACATGTCGGAAGGAGATTGTCGAAGTGATGCCTGAGTGGCACTGTCACTGATGGGAGGAGAGTCGGCGTGAGTCGGCGTGCATGCGTCGAATCACGTCGAGTGCCAGCAAGCGAGATGCAAACTGGGAAGGCAAAGGGCTGCTATGAGTCGTGGGCGATGGACGAAAGGTAGTCGCTGTCGCCGTGGTGATGGCTGAGTGGCACTGTCACGAGAGAGAAAAGGGTGAGTCGGAACTATATTTCTGGGAAGAGCAGTTGACTGAATTTACAGGAGCCGAGGCTGACAATTTACACCAGCCGGCTAGGTGTCGACTAGGGTAGACACTGCTCCATCAAAGAAGACAATCTGGGAGAGAAGTCTTAGTGCCGTACAGTGGCACCATCTGGGTGTCGTACATCTTAGGCACATGTACGGCAGTAGCACTTCACAACGCGGATTTCACAGAGAAAATGCGGATTCAGGGTACCGGGGTACCCTAGGTCCAGCACGCCCAGTGAAAATGTGAACGCCCCGAATGTTCATTATGGAGGTAGTGTCACTGTGTATGTATTACCTCTAGGGTCAGTTAGGGTATATGATGTGCGCCCGATGTAGTTTTCTAATTCGCCCCGATGTAGATGATCCGAGGAGCCGCCGAGCCCTGATGACTCGACGGGTACGTAGCAGTACCTCTACCCCAGCTACCTAACGCACAGCAACACGTGCGCGCCTTCTGGTGCCATTCTGCCAGTTATTATGCGCTGGCTCAAGGTGCCGTCGACTCCCACAAGATTCTCGCCAGGTTTTCGGCAGGTTCTACCGGCACTCTTTGCTGCACCGAGCGTGTGACACCACTTTCCGGGTTGAGACTCCACGCCCCACCTTAGCCTCAGCGGAAACGACGAACGAGCAGTGATGGCGGCGGCACTATGCGGTGTCGCCGCGATGACGCACCGGCCCAGTGGCGGGCTGCCGCCGCTCGCCTCGACCCGGCACCGAGTCACCCCAGCAGGTTAGAGCCGCCCAGCTAAACCTGGCCGCTCTCTAGGCCCGCACGCATTGGGCACTGTGTGATGAGGGGCGGATGATGCGGTGGAGGCTGGTGCCGAATAGAACCCTAAAACTCTGCGGAGGAAAGGTCTCCGAAACCACGCGACACAACTCTGTGCTCGGGCGGATGTCCGAATGTTCGAGCCTCTCTCTACTGAGTGCTCTCACGGAGTACATTTTCTTGCCATTTAATGTGTCATTCGATGTACTCGCAGGGCTGTGTCGAGTGGCACTGGTCATCTAGCTGCTGTTGCGCGCTGAGCTATCTGCACCACTGTGCCCCCAGTGCCTCTACGCCCCCTCTGGCCGCCAGCCCGGCGGTGCATAACTGCCGCGACGGGTGCAGACGGCGGTGGCAAAGGGCAGCCCGACTGGGAAAATGGTGAGACTTGGGGGGACAAACCAGGGCTCGGCACTGTGGAGAAACTAAACCGGCTGGAGAAAGAGCTGCAGGCAATGTTTGCGGAGGGTGCATCGCCACCACTGGTAAGGGGTTGGTCCATGATGTTAAATGTTTGACCCAATGCCGCTTCTATGCTGAGCATGCGGGATGGGCGTCATTTGGCGGGCTATAGGCCAAGGTGGTGTCGCAATACCGCCGCGAGATCAAGCAGCTACGAGATGCGCTAATGGCGGAGGTAGAGGATATCATGGACGGCCTGGGTGGCGGTGCCTGGCTGGATGGCACCGATATAAGCCACGTGATTACGCGCAGCAACGAGGCAGAAAAAGCGCGGGCAGCAATGCGGGGCATGGAGAAGCAATTCGGCCCTGACCAGGCTCTGGTGCGGATGAGCGAGGAAGAGCGAGCAGAGATCTCATGCCTGGAGGAGGAGAACGCCGCACTCAGGTCCCTTCCCAGCACAAATTGCCCCAAAACGTTTCCCCAACATCTGCATTGTCAAACTTTGGACTGATGCGCATGTGCAATTAGTCTGAATATTCCTTATTGGCATGATCTGCTAGGCAGCGCGCCAATGCCGCGCTTATGCGCATGCAGTACCTCGAGGACATAAAGAAGCAACAGGGCAAGATCCCTCCCCAGCAGAACTTGGCAGGTTGATGGGAGTCGCCGCTTGGTGTCATCCTAATACATGCAGCCTGATTCCATCACCAAATATACCCATCGCCAATCAGCCCTACCGCCTCCAGTCTGGACAAGGACTTGCCGCACCCTCACTCGGGCATATTTGCGACATTTTAGGCCGGGCACTAGTAGGTACTGGGCACGGAGGCTGCAGGCCACACATGTAGAGATGATCCTTCTTATACTGGGCCCACCATATGTCATTGTACCACCTTCACAAAACTGCTCGCAGCAAATGACATCCAGTCCTTAGACCCTGATGCTTGCAGACTATCCCGGCGGTTCCATCGATGTGGTTGCTTAACGATTATCAAACCCAAGATTTATTATCCGAGTGGCGGCACTTGTACAGGAAATGACGTATTTCGGTGATAATACCGTAGTGACATCCGCAGGCCTCCGGGCTAGGCGCGTCTAACTATACTATACCTTAAACTACACATAACATACCGCACCATGATATCCGCCAGCTAGTAAATCACATCACAGTGAATTGATATCAGGGAGACGATCACGGGGTGCCGGCTCGGGCTCTTGGGAAACATAGGGATGTGCGGCTTCTGTTGGCATGGCGGTAATAATCGCGAGAAATTTATAGAATCATACTGCTACGGCTGGGCTAGGCTAGCACTGTATCTGTATGCATGTGTTCTTTGTTCGCACCCGGTCAGGACATGTATTCATACCAAGGCGACAAAATACACTTTTTCCGTTCCTTGATTTGTTTGGTTCGTTTGAATCGTTCCTTGAGCACCCCAGTAGCTACTGCTCCACTGCGCGTAAAATGTGCATAAATAGCTTCCGTGCGGCTTCGCAGTTTTTGTGTCCTCATCGTGGCCAGCCGCCATTCCCCTGCGACATCATAGGTGCCCCTGCGCCCACCCGTGAGTGCCGAAAAGCGGCTCGAGTTGTTATATAGCAACCCAATGCCGGATAATTTGCGCCCCTGCACCCTCCTCGTCGTACAAGTATTCTAGTCAATGCGGCGCTGGTACTTGCTTGTAAGGTATTTTGAACGTGTATGTGGAGAAGCTCGCAGCAGTCATGCGCGTACATTAACGGATTTGAGGTGAACTCGATGACGCATGCCCACCGGAAAGCGCAAGATTGCCTTGCCGATCACATCCCGAAGTCCCCTTCCGCTTACTGCAAGCAAGAAATGCAATGCATTAGCCCCTTGTGCTGCTTTGTGCGAACACGGCGACGGAGACTGGGGTTGTTGTGGACAACGACTTGGGTTTTGAGGCTTCGGAGATGCATCCATCAATTTCCACGCGTTCGGCCTTGTGTTGTTGACAAATTGGGGTGGTCTGGATGAGCACTACATAATCGATGTTGCGTGCGTCAGTGCCGCACCAATGCATGGGCCAACAACGCGATGCACATTGGGATGAGCCCGGGGCCGCTAGCCACTCAAGCACACGAAGCGGTCGGAGGACGCTGTGTCTTCCCAACCCGTGCAGCATGTCCATCGTTATTGGCCTTTCTGTGGTGGAGTGCTCCGGGAGCTGAGTCCCTCTGCTTTGGTGTTGATGTCTGTCTTTGCGGTAGTACTCATCGCCACCAAGATGTCCCCCCACTGCTCAGCCATGGTATCGCGGCGGTAAGGGCCTTAACAGTCCTTGCTCTGCGAAACTACGTGGCTGAGTCACCTGCTCAGTTTTGTCAGCATGTGGTTGGGTTCGCTCGGTTCTTGAAGCGTGTCTCTACCATTGTTCACGTCACTATGGGTGCACTCTACGCTGATGGGGTTCGGGCTTTCTTGGCGTCCATTTGACCCAAAGGGGGGCGGGGGATGTATCCTGGTTCGACGTGCTCGAGTGACTGGTGATTGGCTTCTCTTCTGGGTGGCGCCCGCCACCGGGCAGCGGCCCACTCGGAGCGGAGAATCCTAAGTGTGGCATGCTTGGCGACATCACCTCCACCTCCACGCGGTGGGCGCTGGTAACCCCTATGATCCGTGCCCGGTTGGATGCGGTAGGGCGCTGGGCTGGGTGCTGGATTCTCGGATCCTCGTATATTGCGACGTCGGGAAGCCCCACGGGGGCTTCTCACGTACCCGTAAAAGCCCCGGTTGCGCGTGCTGGCGCCGCCGAGCAGTATACGTAATGTTGAATCATTGTTTAGTACTTACAATCTAAACTGAGATTACGCACACAGACGGAGTGGAGCGAACATTAGCGGCGCATTCTCTAGTCATTCCGTACGGCCCCGCATGTCGTGCTGGGAGTCGGAAATTTATAGGAAGTGTCGCTAGCGAGCTGCTGACAAGCTTTTGGCGGGCAGCTCCCGACCTCTAGCACAGTCCTACCAATGAGCCCCAACACTACTTACGTGGTGGTGGGGCCGACAACGTGCTCATCCCTGTTGATGTAGCGCTACTCTCTCACGTGGGAGGAGTGGGCGCCCTTTGTTGCGCCCAAGTTTGCGATTCACCTGGCGCCCGGCCTATCCGCGACGCCGGATTTTACCTCTCTGCTGACGAGACCAGCAGGATTCTGACCAAGAAGCCGCACTGGGCCACGCATGATCGGTATCGCTTGCTTTAATGTTTCGGCTTCCACGTGCAATTTCCCACGCTGCACTCCGCGAGGGTACACTCGTTGCGGCGATCGAGGGAGCGGCTAGCCAGGAAGCCCCCCGGAGGACGTTAGCATCCTTAGGCGGCGCTCGCGGCCATCGGGGCCAACAACCAACACCGCCGCGACTTCCTCGCCTACTTACAACTCAAGTCGGTGGGCGATGCGGACGCGGGGGAGAAGACGCTCGCCGAGATTACACGCGCTCGCCTCCTCCGTTACCGCTACGCTGACTACGATTCGCCGGCAGTAGCAGCGCTGAGAGAGGAGCTTCTGCAGCGACAAGCCGACTACTAACACCGTCACAGCCGCGGCGAAGCCGGCCGTCAACCAGCCCTCCCACGGCGCCCTCGCCGACGACGGGTTCGCCCCCAAGCCCCCACGCCGCCCTTGCAACCCCAAAAACCAACCCAAGACCCCGGAGCTCAAGGACCCCAAATTCAAGCCCGGGGTGGCCGCCGAATGACGGCGTGGCCCGCCGTCCCGGTTCCCCGCCCCGCACGTCTACTTTCCTCCGCCACAAAGGGCGGAAACAACCCGGACTGAGTTGTTCTTAGGGCATGCCATCTCTTAACCATAGTACGGAACACAGATTGTGTAATTACAGCTCAAGCTTCCGGCCATCCTCTTTCGTTTCCAAACCCCGCGTCCTTCCATCACGTGATCAATAGCTGTGCATGTTACTTCCGGATAACTCCGGGCGGTCGCAGTATCAATGAGCGACTACCGCTAAATGGCAGCACGCGGGGATTACAAGTGCAGTACGCCCCGCCCCCGACAAGGTTCTGCAGTACATCGGAAATGCACCGGCAGCGCGACATCTTCGGTCGGCGTGCTGCGTTTTGGCTCCACCTGCTACCATTGCTAACAATATCACCCAGGTCGCGGCGTTGATCGCCCCACCGCGCTGGGTATACCATCCGCGGGCCTCGGCCGCGGTCCGCCGATGTTGCCTCCATTTCGCCCGCCTGAGCTCTTGCGGTGTGATACCCAAGGGGGACTGGAGGGGGAAAGAAGGGCACCAACCCCTCCACCCCCCCCCCCCCCCCCCCGCCCCCCGCATCCGCGTGTGGTCGCTCCAGTGTCGGCGTGCCGGTCCAGCTCGCCCGCGCGCCGCTTGCCTCCGCAACGTGCCTCATCGCCGTAGCCGCCCGTCCAGTGTCAAACCGAGATGGCCGCCAAGTGACTCCTCCCGCTGCATGGCTGCGACTCCCTCAAGGCCCTCCGGGTCCTGTCTCCTGGCCCCTGAGTCGCTGCCTTGCCCGGCATCTCCGCCCCCAAACGCCCGCCCCGCCTTGAAGTGCCGGGCTCCCGTGTCCTTGCGCTCGCCGCCCTCGCCCGTTTTCACGGGGCGGCTGAGGGTTTTCTGGTGTTCCTACCGGGTCGGCCGCGGGACGCCACCGAACACTTTGTTGTACTTGGCCAGGATTCGAGTGATTTAGAGGTCTAACACACACGGATGGGGGTTACGCCAGACCATGTGCAAGTCGTTCGCGGGTCGTACCAAGGTACGGGAACACGATTTTACTTCGAACAGCCCTCGCGAGTAGGTTGCCCCCGTCCGAGTCGTAAACACCCCCTCCCCACTACCCGTAGAAGGATCTTGGAGAGGCCGGCGCACGGCCGAGGTCGTACATGAACTAATTTTAGCAACCCCCGTACAGGGTTGCTGCCCGGCGGCGCCAGCAGGCGCTACTCTAGAACTACGGGTGTTATTTGAAAAGCCCCCCGTGCGTGAGGCTTTCCGGTCGTCGAAGGATCCAAGGACCCGCCACAACATGCCATCCCGCTCAGCTCCCTGCCGCATCCAGCCGGGCACGGGTCTTAAGGGTTACCAACGCCCACCACACGGTGGTGGGGGTGGTGCCGTCGGGCGTGCCGCACCCATGATCCTCCGCTACTGGTGGGCCGCTGCCCGGCGGTGGGCGTCATCCCCACACCACGGTATGCAGATCGGTGTCGACGTACAACACGTAGTCCATGATAGGCACCTTGAGATATTTTGCGAACATACATACCAGGGTTGTGCCGAACTCAGTTCAGTTCGGGGTAGTTCGGGAGTTCGGGCCGAAACCGAACTGAACCGCCCGAATTCAGTTCGGACTGAACTGCCTCTTACATCGCCCGAACTGGGGGGTCTCCGAACTACAATGTAACTCAACAGATATGACCCCAACGAGTTACCACAGCGTCCGTACATGGCGATAAGGTGTTCTACGGTGAGAAATTTCCCGCGCACGGCCCAGAACCCTTGCCTCCATATAAGGTGCACCAGCCGTCATCCAGATGTTCAGCACACAACACTCCGTCCCACACTCAAACCTGAACCAGGTCCACTGTCAACCTGATATAGAGTCGCCGCCCATCAGTACTCATCATGAACGCGGCGATGAGGTAATGGACGACGTAGTCGAGTCAAGGGTCGAGGAGGACGCTGTCGTGGATGAGGAGGTGCATGCCGCCAGCGACGATGCCGGCGCGAAGGCAACCGCCGACGTAGTTACTCCCCTTGCAATGCGGCGGCGCCCCCCTCGCGTGCCTAGCACCGCCGCTTCGCGTGCCCGAAGGCAGCTCACCCTGCCTGACTGTGGGGGCAAGGCACTCGATGTGCAGCTCACCCTGCAGCATGAACTTGTGGAGGAGTGGCAGGAGACAGCCAACGACACCGCGCGCTTCAACATATGATGCGCCGTATAGCCATTGCTCCAGCTAGTTCTAGGCATATTCATACCGCAGTTCGGTGGCAGTTCAGCGGCAGTTCGGTGGCAGTTCAGACTGAACTCAGTTCGGTTCGGGCAGTTCGGACAGTTCAGTTGTTCGGTTCAGTCCGAACTGCGGTTCAGTTCAGTCTGAACTGTATTCGGCCGAACTCCCTGAATTCAGTTCGGTCCGAACCGAACTCGGCCAAAGTGAGTTCGGCACAACCCTGGTACATACTACACACCCGCTATAGTGGCGGTTAATATCAGATTTGGAGAAACGAAAATACGAGGGAACTACTTGGGAGTTGAAACAACGATGCGTCGATATTGTTGCGCCGGGTGTACTATAGCTTCTAATGGGTGCATGGTTACAATTACTAATCACGCGGCGGGCTGCGCGGGGACCGCGCGCGCTGCGTGCGCGGTTGCGGCGGGCAGCTTGCGCGGCCTACAGCGGACGGCCTGCGCGCATGGCAGTCGCGTGCGGGATTAGCCGGTCATGCTCAAAGACGCGCAAAGACGGCACATCAGGGAGGGGGGGGGGGGTAGCTTTCACACCCTCTCGGGAGACAGGGGGCGACAACGAGAGGGATGCGCGGGATGCATGGCCTCCGGCGGGCCGCGCAGGTTGCGGCGGGCTGCGCGTGGGCCGCGTGGGAGCCGCACGGGCTCCGTGCACGGCTACGGCGGGCTGCGTGCGCGGGAAGGCTAGACAATGGCGCGTGGTGCGGGGGCTGCGGCGGGCCGCGCTGGCTGCGGCGGGTTGCGCGGGGCGGGCTGCCTGCGAGGGCCGAGGGCTGCGCCGGGCCGCCAGGCGGGGTGGGAACGATGCGGCGCATGACCCGAGCGGGGGTAGGATGCGGAGTAGCGACTACTTGGACATGCACTCAAGAGTTTCACTGTTGCCAGTCCTGTCCTGGAGGCGAAACATAAAACTGAGCGTTTTCAATTGCCGTGGATGTAGCTGTACGCAGCTTGCGAAGTACCTGCAGGTGGAGACCGGCATTTGAAAATGCCAGCTTTTGGTACGCGCAGCGTACCATTTGGTACGCACGTACCAGAAGGAAGGACGGCGAGCTGAGGCAACTCTATGTGGGTGCTCCACGCACATTCATCATGCAATATGCGTACCAAAAGGACGAGCTATGCCTGGTAAACTGCTGGTAAATTTGTGCGTTTTAAATATTATTGTTTGTTGCGCGCGCACCATAAATATTAGTGCATCACCGTTGCTCAACTCTTGCATCCATGTGTGTGTGCACTACCCAGCAACATCTATGAATTTTCATGCAAATTTCTCACATGCAAACAACATGTCACCAATGTTGTAAAGTTTGTGATTTGCAGTCAGCCAGGAAGTGATGGACATCCATGAATATTTGACAAATGCTAGAAAGGAATAGATAAAGTATTTATCTAACACATGTATATAAATATATAGATAGCATATTGTTGCTGCACCGTCGCAATGCGTTGCCGCTCAACCAGTGTCGATAATACACCACTTCACTGCAAAGCAATTGTTGCTGCACCACTACCGGTGGAATGAGCGAATGATTATGTTTAGTATGTCTTAAAACCACTTCCACTTTGCGCGCGCGCCAGCAATGCTGCATGGATCAACTGTATTACTATTGCCGCACCACTACTCAGCTTTTGCCACTGCACCACTACTCAACTACGGTGCGTGCCAAGTCTCCTCTTCTTCTGTGTTGTTCCAGTGGCTTCCGGCGGAAGACTATACCAAGCAAACGGTTTGAATCCCTGTCTTGAATATAACAATCGGATATTACGCCCGCATGAAGTCACAAAACTGCATGACACAGCACGGAAGTGCCACGCATGACGAGGATGCTTACCCAACTGCCTTGCACGTGTCGGTGGCCATGTTACTAGGATCCCTAAGTTACTAAGGATCCCTAAGTCATCCAGGACAGAACTAAATAGCAAGGATTGCCCGTAGTTTGATCCATGCTGCTCAATCTTGTGCACATGCGCTATCTAATGAGTGAAATGCTCATACAAATCCGTGAAGCACGCCAACTGTTTGGGTAGAGTTTTAAACTCTGGGTAATTCTTGAGCTTGTTGGCTATTCCTGGTGCTTGCGTGAACGTGTAAATTCGCCTTACATTGTTGCAAGTAGCATTATGTTTACTGACTGCTCAATGGAGCTGAGGGCGGCCATTTAACAAGGTCATACACAAGCACTATGAGTGCTTTGCATATTGCCCAATACAAGCGGACCATATATACACACGACGGCACACACAACGACACGCACAGATAGACATGCATGTGCAACGCGCAAGCATGGGAATCTGCGAGGCATGCACCTACATCAGACAAGGCGTGGCGGGCAAGGGCATACAATACACAGCGCGCAGCAGTTAGGCAGCGGGAGGACCGCGCACCGGGGGCACCAACGACAACAACACATCCACACGAAGGGGCAGCTCAGGCAGGGCTCCAAGCTCTTGCAGCGCAGGCGGCCACAGCACAGCCAACGTCAGAAAGCCGCTGGCGCCTGCCTCCTGCAGCGCCACATCAAATCAGAGCGCGCAGCAGTCAGCCAGTCAGGCAGAGGGAGGGCCGCAGCGTGGCCAGGCGAGAGGGGCAAGGGGCGGTTAGCCGCCCCCACCGCGCATGCAGGGCTGGCTCCGAGGCATATACCAGAAGCAGACAAGGCGTGGAGGGCAGGGAGGGCAGCGTCGGTGGGCAGTTGCTGCGCGCTGGCTGCATGCCGGGATGTCGGCGAGTAGCAGCAATTGAGGAGTCAGCAGCATGGCCATGCGGGAGGGGCAAGGGGCGGTTAGCCGCGCCCACCGCGCATGCAGGGCTGGCCCCGATACATATACCAGCCGCAGACAAGGCGTGGAGGGCAGGGTGGGCAGCCTCGGTGAGCGGCTGCTGCGCGCTTGCAGCCTGCACGGATGGCGGCGAGCAACAACAATTTAGGAGATAGCAGCATGGCCAGGCGGGAGGGGCAAGGGGCGGTTAGCCGTGCGCAGCGAGCTTGCAGGGTTGGATCCGAGGCACGCACAAGCAGCAGACAAGGCGTGGAGGGCAGGGTGGGCAGCGTCCGTGAGCGGCTGCTGCGCGCTGGCGGCGAACAACGGCAGCAATTGAGGAGTCGGCATGGCCAGGCGGGAGGGGCGAGGGGGGGCCAGCGGCGCGCAGCGCGCTGGCAGGGCAACCTCCAGGGCGCACGCACCTGCACCAGCCAAGGCGTCGAGGACAGCACGGGGGGCAGCGTCGGCGGGCGGCTGCGCGCTGGCGGCCTGCGGGGATGGCGGCGAACAACGGCAGCAGCGACTGCACCGTTGCAAGCGCCAAGGGTCCGAGGGCGCAGGCTGCGGGCTCGGGATCGATCGCGGCGGCGGGAGAGATGCGAGTGACGACCAGGTAGGTAGCTTGGCGAGGTACTATGAACCCGGTAAGGACCGCAGTGTGGATGCTGTACGCGTGCACTCGTACATGATGTATCCTACGATGGCGCGCGGTCCCGCGTACATAGCGCGCGTGCATGCGGTCGCCGCTCGCACGAGGCCTTGGTACGCCCCGCGGCGTACCAAAGACCCCCCAGGGCCTGAAAATCCTACCTTTTCACTGTAGAGGTAGACTACCGGAAGGCTATAGTGAATACCCCATAGTGAACCTACCCCTATGGTGAACATAGGGGGGGGGGGGGGGGGCGGATATTCACTATAGAGGTAGTGTCACTGTATCCGCATGTCCTCGTCGCCCTCGCCCTCGTTCTCCTCATCCCCTTCGTCCTCGTTGCCGCCGTCCTCGTCCTCATCCTCATCCTCATCCTCCCCATCGCTGTCCTCGGTGCTCTCGTATTTACCCCGCACGGCGCGGTCAGCCAACCCACCTCCAGGACCAACTTGCTCTTCGTTCTCCTTGTCCGCCCAGAAGTCGTCGTCATCCATGCCCGTAGCGCCTGGAAGCGGGGATTGCGGCCACGCCAGTGCGGGCGCGGCGAGGGCGGGTGGTGGCCATCGCGAACAATCGGTTGGGAGTGTTGTAGTCTGATGAGCACCCAACACGGCACGATGTGGGCAGGCGACTAGCAAATGAGCAAGGTCAGTGACGTTTGACCGCACCCCCTCAATCCTGTGAGTTCAAACGTTCAAACGGGCCCAGCATCAGCACGCCCCGGCGCCGCCCGGGCTAGTGCCGGGCCGAGTAGCAAGCATGGCGCCTCCTGGCCCCTAAGACCCTTTGCGGCCGGCCTGTACATTGCGCTGAACATGTATATTCTACGCAAAGTATTACTTCGATTTACGGCTCAGTGAGCCATATTTATGGCGGTCGTAAATATTGCGATATTTGCGACCAGCGAGGTCAGCCGCAAATCCTCGAGCCGCAAATCCGCCAGCAGTTGACGGTTACGGTTTTTTTAATATAAATACTACTGCGTGTTAAGCGATTACGACTACTCGCGCGAGCCGCAACGTGAATTCGTACCAGGTACCCGTACGATTATTTGCGGTTACGGCAGAAAATGAAATGCAGTCTAAGTCATTATCCAGTAAATGGCACTAATATTAAAGGAGAATCGAATTTTGCGGGCCCGCCTATCCTATATTATCAATAAATCCTTTTGACATTTATTTATTCTATCGCGACGAATTCGCGCGACGATGCGCTGTCAGTCAACAATTGTCGTACTCGTACCGCCGCCGGACATCGGATGATCGGACGGCGGATATCGGATAAAGCAGCCACAGCCCACAGCAGCAGGGCGCGCGCGCAACTACAGCCTAATAAAATGATGACGAGAAAGTGAAAAACCCGCGCTCCTGCTCGGCACGGTCGCTACAATAGCATCGTCGCACGGAGACGAGTTCTCTCTGTCCTGCGCAACCTCGGATAATGCACGGAGCAGCTAGTTCATCCGGCCCACGGGCCAGACTTGCCGCCGCCGTAACGCAGACATAGACGGGACAACGCAAGTCCTTCGCTGTCTTTGGCATCTCTACAGCACCAGCAAGGCCGCCACTGCGCTGGGCTGGGATGGGGGAGGGCGGCAGCCAAGGCCGACCGGGCTGGGCAGACGGATTGGCTTCCTCGGCGGCGGATCACGCCCGGACTCATCCCGCCGGTAGCTCCTACCCCCACCCGGCCGTATCCAATAGCAGCCCCAGCTCCGATGTGGACCGACTTTCTGGGTTACTGCTGGGTGGTCTCAGCGGTTCTGCGCCCTCGTATGAGGTGATCCCTCCACTCTCCCGCCTTCCAGCGCCGGCCGCGACCCTGCGCACCATGTAATAGGACACTGCAGTGCACGCTCCCAGACCATAATGCGCCGACGAGAAAGGCCTCGATCCCGCACGATAAGACCTAGCAAACCCTTAACAGTTCGAAACCTGTATTTACATCACCATTAACTACAGGTTATCGCACCGGAGTATCATACATCGTTGTCCTGCCGCGCCCCGCTGCGTGCTGCGCTGATAGTCGCTGTATGAATAACAAAGGGTTTTTAGGGATTAGGGTTAATACATAATACCTGTGTAGAGATGTACGGGTAGCGGCTTCGCCGCTTTGAGAAAAGGCGGAGGCTTGGCCCTTATTTATCCCTGCACAAAAGTTCGAGCAGCATCGATTCATAGCATGTAGTCGCTACAGGGGTTCCTGGGGGCAAGTAATCCTAAAGACCGTGTGGGCGTGAGCATAATCCAGTATGTAATCGAGCTCCGGGGGAGCTAATAGTCGATTGTAACTCGAACACGAAGTGTACTACGTCATTTTTTTTCCGCCCCCGGGACAGGACTGGCACCAGTGAAACCCTTGCAGCGTCTCTACGACGGCCGTTTAGGCAGCAATCCAGTTACGGAAAGCCCTGGGTAGGCGACGCTCCGTTATAGTCATCAAGCAAATTGCCGAAGCATTTCGCAAGATTGTACTACGTCATATCACGCTATCGTGACGAGGACCCGTACAGGTAGTATACTACACTACAGGTACAGAATTGTTGTATGTTGGTACAAGTACCTGTACTTCCTGACAATTTGGGCAGCACCTTGTACCTGACTACCTACGGGTTTTCGCAGCTAGGTCATGTAATTATATATCTAAAACACTACCTACGATAAAACATATAACGATATCTGTACGCGATTTTGCATTAAAATGCCCGTGGTAATATCGCCTGCCCATGACACTCAGTTAAAGCGCTGAGACACGCCCACTGCCATGTCCCTGATTCTCTAGATAGAGGAACTCGTAAACCCTACTGTTATTAGGACTTACCATCTCGACTCAGTTGAGCTTTTCGGGCATTTCTGCCCCTCCGTGCCCGACCAGAGGGCATTACTGCCCTTTTCTATCTGTCCGAAACGAACCAAGGCGTACACATGTTACGCACATCCTATGTATGCAACTCCTGCACCTGCAGGCAATTGGTCGACTCACCCGCGACACTCCGACAGTTTGCGGCCGAGAGAAGTTGCCGGTTGACAGTGGAAAACTGCTTAGACGACTCTCTGTATCACACAGTATGTGTTTATTTCTATCCATACACCTGCACCTATCCCACTGTCCAGTGCGATTGTCACATTTTTTTACATCATATTAAACACGAGTAATAATTCATCCGTTGCCTGTACTCGTATACCATATATGACTACTGACATGGTAGGAGTAAGAATGGGTAAAACTACAGGAGAATTGCTTTGCCTGATGGTGACACCAAAAATGATAAAGATGGTGCTGCGTAGCCCGGACGCAGGCGGGTAAGCAGGCAGACAGGCACCCGAGATAAAGCACCCCCGCTTTCGATTTCGTGTATGAATCGCTACAGTGCCTGATACTTCTCGACAGAATTCCATGCGGGTCGAGCCGGTGCATTTCAGGTTTGGCCGCTCCAGATTCCAGTACTTTATAGAATACAGGTCGCACCGGTGTCGAATTTCGGCCACTCAACATGAAGGGATAAGGGAATGTATGTATGCTGCTGCTGGCGGTGCATCATTTATTATATACTCGTACGATAACGCGCAAACACTGGCACCTGCACTATGGTCTATACGGATACGAGGTAGTACTTAGACGCAATGAAGTGATCAGCAACTGCCATCCTTGCTTGTCCTGCCACATTAGGTGCTAGGCTATCGTGGCACCTGTAGTAGTAATGCCTTAAATGAATCATGGAAGAATATGTGCAGCCTTACTCTTTATGTCACATCGCTGATTACTTGAGGGCATAATTTCTGCATTGAAATCACAACTGCTTATCATCATCATGGATACGATATACAACAAAAAGCGACTAGACAAAGTGCAGTAATATTGCATACAATATACCGTAAATGCTGCATAGAATTGAATGGAGTCCAGGCATTCAGACGAGGTGCTAGCAGCACTCGTATCGGGCTTGACGCCCTGATAGACAGAGGCGGGAGGTGCTGAAGACACTCACCAACCAAGAGTTCCCAGGTTTTCTTCAACATCTTTTTGGCCAGTAAAGCCGCGTCTCAACACGCGGGACCCCTGCATACGCAAAATCGGCTGGGTCTCCGGACATGAAGTGTCAGCGATAAAGTCTAAGTGCCTTGAAATCTGTGTCTTGGAATCCAATCAGCTACCTTCCTAAACATTACACATGTGCATGTGGCTGTAGGGTTCCTGTAGCGCAAGCGGCCAGCTCCCATTGAGTATGGCGCCGCCTGCTCCTCCTCGCCGGGTCCTCCCAGACTCCGGATATTGGGCGCCTGGCCCTGGGGCAAGCAGTAGCGCAGCTCAGCCGCCGTCTCCAGGAGGTGGGGCATTCCCGCCCAGGCCGCCCCCCGCCCCCGAGTACCCTGCGTTCCAGTTCCGTGGCATCGCGATGGGGTCAGGCGGGGAAGGTGCATCACTGTCCTCCGAGAGTCAGACACCTTTATGGTTTAGTGATCCGGTGCAGCCCCCTGTCGCAGAGTTTTCTGCTTTTCCGCCCGGTGGCTTCTCGTTGGGCACGGGAGGAGATGGAGCATCATCGTCCTCCGCGGATCAGCGGCCCCCACTGCCTCCAGCAGGGCTGCCTCAGTACAGATTAGCGTTGGAGCCCAACCCGCCCCGTTTGGGTCAAACCAGCACGAGCGACGCCGACTTTCCTGCGCTTTCCGAGGGAACTCCGGAGGCTGTGCCGCTAATGAGCGAGCCGATGGGCTCCGGATATACCAATGTGGGGGAGCGTCCACTGCCGCCGCCTGGCCTGCCTCAGTACCGCGCAGCCTTGCACCCTTCCCCGCCCCCTCTGGAGCAAACCAACATAAGTGACGCGGACTTCCCTGCGCTGTCCGAGGAAACCTCTGAGGCTGCGCCTGCTGCCAGCCAGCCGGTAGCCTCAGGCTATGCCAAGGTGGCCAAGGCACCAGGCGTCGCCCCAGTAGCTGCACGCCCAGCGAAAGCCAAGCCTCTCGCTCCTTCCGCCGCAGCCGCCAAGGCTGACAGCAGCGACCCCGAGTCGCGCAACTACAGGACGCAGTTGTGTCGGGACTTTGAGGCCGGCACGCGGTGCCCGCGGGGGAAGAAATGTACATTTGCGCATGGCGAACACCAGCTGCGGCGCATCCCAACGCGAGCGCCTGTCACGCGGACGGCCCCAGCAGCGGAGCCTGCCTTTGCGCCCCCCTGGAACTTCAAGACCAAGCTGTGCACGTACTTCACCATGTATGGCAAGTGCACCCGAGGCGACAAGTGCCACTTCGCGCACGGGGAGGACGATCTCCGTGCGTATGACTTCACCAGGAAAGCGCAGGAAGATAGGGAGGCGGCAGGTGCCCAGTCTCAGCCACCACAGGCGCCACTGTCACCCCCTCCGCCGCCTCCACCTCCGCCACCACCGCAACCACACCCAGAAGAAACGTTTTGGGCGCCGGTGCAGGAGGCAGCGATGAGGGAGGATGGCGCACATGAGGTGGAGGTCGCTGTACTGGACAGCCTCACGGAAATCCTGCTGCAGGCCAGGAAGCTGCTCAGCCAACAGGAATTCCAGCAATGTGGGCCCCCCTGCCCCGCCGCGCACCCACCACCTGTCTCTCTTAAGCACATCGTTGCTGTTCCCCCCCCCCCCCCCCCCCCCCCCGCGCTGACCGTGTCGGCGTGTGCGGAATGGCATGTAGGTATCGACACGCTCAGCCAGATTGACTGGGACAGCGCGCGAGCCATGATCACCAGCGGCTCGTCGCTGCACAGGCTGGACAGCTTGGTGCAGCAGTCAGAGCAGTGCTGCACCACAGCTGTGACAGCGCTGGCACAGAAGGTGGGTTGGCAGTGGCCTGCTGGGTCGTGTAGCTGGGTGGGTGCCTTAACGATGGTGGTGATGGAGATGGTGTGCTGGTTGGGGGTAGAGAGTGGCAATACCGGGGACGCCTTCACTGCTGACAGAGTAATGCATACGACTGCAGCAGGCTGCCGCGCAGGTTGCCGCACAGGCTGCTGCCAAGAGGGAAGCCGAGAAGCAGGCTGCCGCAAAGAAGAAGACCGAAAAGCAGGCTGCCGCAAAGATGGAAGCGGACAAAGCTGGCTGCCGCACAAGCTGCTGCCAAGAAGGAAGCCGAAACGCTGGCTGCACGCGCTGTGGCCAAGAAGGAAGCCGAAAAGCTGGCTGCACACGCTGCGGCCAATAAGGAAGCCGAGAAGCTGGCTGCACGCGCTGCGGCCAATAAGGAAGCCGAGAAGCTGGCTGCTGCACAGCATGAAGCTGAGAAGCTGGCTGCCGCACAAGCTGCCGCAAAGAAGCAAGCCGAGAGGCAGGTTGCTGCACAGGCTGCTGCAAAGACAGAAGCTGAGAAGCAAGGTACTGCGCAGGCTGCTGGGAAGCAAGACGCCGGGAAGCAGGCGGCTGCGCAGGGTGCTGCACAACCTGCTGGAGAGGCTGTAACCAAGGAGGAGAAGGAGAAGCAGGTGAGCCATGCTGCCGCCACCACCAAAGGAGTGCTAACCGCCCTCATCGGAGCCCGGACTGACCCTTGCGGCGCTGCATGTGAAGTTGGCGCAGATGAAGAAGGCGGTGACGCACGCCGTGAATGACCGCAACGTAGCTGCGGTGAGGAGCGTCCTTGATGACATGGGGAACTTGCTGCCGGACATCACGCTGCGTATTCTTGTCTGGATGGCGGCTGTGCATAAGCCCAGCATCGACGTGCTCAAGGTGCGAATGGCTAATCAATCACCCCCCTGCTTCCGTCCGCTCCTCAACCCTACACACAATCACCTTTCCCTGCGTATTTGTTTTATTTGGAGAGCATCATGTGCATCCCCAGCGGGATTCGAGAGGTGCTTGGTAGCTGCGCAGGAGCTTCTAACACGATGGCACTTCAAGGACTCGTGGACACAGATGCGCTTGCCTGCCAATCCTGCAAAAAACACCGAAGAGAAATGCATCATCCACGAATGCGTGGCGCTAAACTCAAAAGAGATTGTTTCTCACATTGTCAAGTGCCGGCGGGAGGCGCTGCTGGAGTGTTGCCCCAAAAATGAGGTTTGCCCCCATCGGTACACACCTGCCCCCCTGCTTCAGAAAGAGGCTGCACAGAGTTGTCCTGACGCTGGCGGTGTTCTGGGTCTTCAGGCCGGTTGCACCCCGCTGAGGCTCGCGCTGAAGCAGCGGGCAAGCTTCGAAATGCTGGACATCCTCAGCCCCCCGGACTTTCCGGCTGCTTGGAACACTCCGTGTGGACGCGACAGCATCTCGCCGATGCAGGAGGCCAAAGCCATGGCCGGCTACGAAAGTTCCCAGGAGGCGCACCAGTACTACAAGGTATTCATGCTCTCTGGCACGCACTTGCCTGCTCTCATGTGTCTGCACTCTGATGCCTGACGCCTTGAGGCGGCACTCCAGGTTGTTCTAAAGCACCTGCAGCAGAAGCAGCGCGCGGCGGCCGTTGCGGAAGACGAGGCACTGCGGCAGCGGCAGCGGCAGTTGCAGGAGTCGAAAGCAACAGCTGCAGCACCTGTTACTGCCCCCACCTCGAAGACAGAGCGGAAGTCGAATGCCGCCAGAGCAGCACCCGCTGAGGCTGCGGTACCTCCCTGGCCTGCTGTGGACCAGCTGGCGCGTAATGTCCGGCAGATTGTGCAGGAGCTGGAGCAGGCGGTTATTACTGGCAACCTGCCCAAGTGCAAGAAGTGTATTGCTGATCTTGAGAAGCATGACCTCGAGCGTGAGGCTGCTACGCTCCGCAACGCGGCGGGCCACCTGTTGTGGCATGCCTGCACCAAGGCGGGCAGCCTCCCAATCCTGAATCAGCTTGGCAAGCTGCTCGACCTCAAGTGGGAGGAGGTGGTGTTTGATCAGGAAAACAACAGTCTTGGGGCCAAAACGGTACGCGCCCCACTGCTGTATGTCTTGTTGGCTGGGCAGTGCTGGCGCGGTGATAGACGTTGACAGTGTTCAGCGGTATCGATGTGTTTGGTCATGCCGTGCAGGCCATGGGTGGTGCCATCGCTAACAAGCACTTCCAGGTGGCAGAGGCTGCCCTGGCAGGGTTGAAACCTGAGGTCACCAGCAAGTCGCTCAAGCTGGCTGCTCTGAAGAGCTTGAGGACCGAGGACGCCCCTTTGACTGCAGCAATTCGGCAAGGAGCGCCCCTGCAGCTTTTAAATCTAATCTTCAGCGGCTACAGCAGCCTCAAGCGTACGTATAATGAGCGCAGTGCGGATGACCTTACCCCTCTTGGGGCAGCCGTTGAGCACGCCAATGTGGCGGTGAGGGGCCGATTTGCACAGCTGGCCTGCATTTTATGGATGCGGACACTCTGAGGTGGTGTATCATTGCCGCCCGTAACCAATGCATGTGGTACGCCTTGCCAGGTTCTGAAGGCAGTTGTGGAAAAGGCAGACTTGTTGATGAAGTTCAAGGCTGCAGAATTTTCAAGCGTTTCTGCCCTGTATTACGCAGTTCACGTTCACAGCCTCCAGAAAGTTGAAATCCTGCTGCAGGCGGCTGCCAAGGCCCTGTCCGACGAGGATATGGCGAGGTTCCTGGAGGGGAAGGTTCAGCGCAACACACCGCTTTACCTGGCTGTCAAGGATGAGCAGGCTCACATCGCGATCCGGCTCTTTGAGGCTGGCGCAAGCGTGAAGGAGATAGGCCATGACGGTAGCACTGTACTCCATGCAATAGTGATGAACTGTGTTGGGGACCGCCCATCTGACATGCTGAAAACGATGATGGACTGCATGCCCGAGGCCTCTCGGCCAGGCTACCTCAACAGCACTACCACAGGGAACGGTAGTACCGTCCTGCACGGCGCCGTGGAGATGCTGTATCCACGCGTCGCGCGCTACCTGATGGACCAGGGCGCCAGCATACTCGCTGTCAATCACGAACTGCGCTCGCCCTTCATGCTTGCGCTGGAGGTAAGGGCCAAGATGTCTGCTTTCCCTGTCGACACAAAGCTCATGCATACTGCGTATGTAAATCTTGTATTGCTGCCTGCAAATCCACAGAAGCTTGCCTCTGGGCACTCGGCCATGCAAGCCCTGGTGGACAAGGTGTCAGAGGACTGGAGCTGCGGGATGCTCAGCAGCGTGTTTGTGATAGGGATGGCCGATGCGGACAGAGATCGTGTCCACCGCTGGCTGAAGCAGCATTCTGACATTGTCATGGAGCCCATCATGCAGACCGATGGCGCGCTGCAGCGATTGGCAGAGGCACAGTCCCATCCTTCGACTTGCTTTGCCACAAGGCTGTATGTCAGAAACACCGATAGACAAGTCAACTGATATGATTCCTGACAATCTGCGCTGGACATGCCGGTACAGGAAGCACTAGAGAATCATAACACGCTACTGCTTGATTTCCTGGCGGGCATGCCGGGCTTCAGCGCTAAGGAGCTGAGGCTGCACACGGTGGTGGGCAGCAGCGAGACACCGACGGCCCTTCTCGCCAAGCTTGTGCAGTCCGGTGCAGACATCAGCATGCCAGATAAGGACACTGGCCAGACGCTTCTCCACCAGGCCGTCTTGCAGGTGCCGCCCTACCTCCGGCACCATGGGAGTTAACGCCAATTCGACGGGGCTTCAGTTTTGTAGCCAGTTCCCGGCCCGCATTCCTTGCCTGTAGGTTGGTGCGCCAACCTGCCACGCAGATATATCACCAGGGCGTGTGTGCGGTGCAGGGAAATGAGCAGCTATGCACGCAGCTGTGCGATCTGGGTGCGGTAGTGACCGTGCGCGACGACAGCGGCAACACCCCGCTGCACATGGCAGTGTGCCTGGACAAACGCATCCGCGACAGCATGGTCGACCTCCTCACACGCCGCGACATCATGGCCACTCTGGTCAAGAACAAAGCCGGGCTTATCCCTAGCCAATGCTCAAAAGCCAAAGCGACCAAGCGCCTGCTCAGTGTGCGGGCCCCGGGCATAGACTGGCAAGCAGTGTTGGCCCTGCCAGCAACCGCTGCCAATATCCCCATGCCTCCCCATGGCTGCCAACATACTTTTGACTGCTGCATAAGGATAGGTCTTGGATTATTTTAGATTCAGGATGCCATGTGACAAATATACAGGAAATGATTGCTGCATGGGTCTCCGGAGGCATAGATATGCATAGCCCTGCAAGAGCTTATGTAGTCCGAAATTTCGCAGGGCCTGGAGCGTGTGGCAAAGGGCAAGAGCCGGCAGGCGACAGTTCGGACGGCGGAGCATGTGGAAGAGGTACAGGAAGCAGTAGAGCTAGAGGAGGCAGAAGAGGAGGAGGAGGAGGTGGCGGAGGACGACGGCTTGCTGTTCCCCGATAAAGAATCTGCGGCTGCCCGCAAGCTCCGGGTGCAGCGGATCCTGGAGGTGTTACGCATCGATCCGGACGCAGTCCTCAATAGTGCCACTCCGCAGAAAGTAAAGGTGCGCCTGCCTCCCTGCCTGCATCCCGCAGAGACTGTACGCCAATGGTATGTTGCTGCTACTGGCCGCTTAAAGCGCAATAGTCCCTACGTACAGTGCCCCGTCGCGCTCTGATTTATACCAACATTCACCTGTTGCTTGTTTGCAGCGAGAGTCCAGACAGCCGGTGGAGCAGGCTTCAAGGGTCAACCTCTCCAACGTCATCGAAAATGCAATGTCAGCGGTGGTCTATCCGCTCGCGGGCACCTTGGAGATGCCAGAGGACGATAAACTGGAGGAGGCGACGGATGCCGGCGAGCAGGAGGCGGCACCGGAATCAACCTCCATCGAGACCCTGCTGCAACGGGTGTCGGAGGAGTCGCCATGGGAGTTCGCTATTACACGGGAGGCGCGCCAAGAGTGGGCGCAGATGGATGAGCCGTACCGTACCCACGTCCTGCGCCGCCTCCTGCGCATTGGGGAGGGGCTGTGGCAACAAGACGGCAACACCGTCTGCCTCAAGGTTGACAAGGCGCTTAATCTGGAGCTCTGGCGGACGAAATTTTCCAAGAGCGGCCGTATTGTCTTCGAGGCACTTGCCCCCCCTGTGTTTTGACCTTAAGCAGTGCATGCGCAATGAAATTCTGGGAACGGTGTGTTCCAAGTGAACTACTCTAACGCGTGTCTCATGTTGTTCAGATTGCGGTGGACTACAGCGAGCGGCTGAAGGTTTGGCGTGAGAATTTACGCCTGTGGGTCATCACCCTTGATCATGACCGCTACGAGTCACGAGTGCAGGATATCGAGGCCTCTCACCGCCGCTCTCAGAACATCAACCTCAAGGTATGCAGCAAGCACATGGTGCATGAGCCCCATGCCCTTCGCCCGGTCCCAATCCCAGGCGCCGGGAAGCTTGAAACCCCTGAGGCTCGCGAGATATCGAGGTCGCGGGTCTCTGCCCACGCAGTGTCTGAGATTTGCCATCTCTGATCTTGATGGTGCGTAGGTGAAGCTGGAGCTTGACAAAGTGAAGCCAAAGTCCCTGAACCCGCATGACACGCAGCGCCTACCGCGCATCTACCATGAGCAAGGCAAGGAAGATGGAGGGGCAAAGGAGGACAAGGAGGAGGAGGAGGAGGAGGAGGAAGCCGCAGCTGTGGTGGAGCACACGCCCGCGGCCTCTGCCAAGCAGGACTCATACACCCTTCTCAAGTTTTATTCCGTTAGTCAGACGCTGCTCAAGACCATCCTTCAGGTGAGCACACCGCGCAGGCAGCTGCCTTGCCACGTTCCCGCCAGTCTTCCCACCTCCCTGCCCTCCATTCCCTGCGCCTGCGGCACGTTAGACCAGGTAGAAACACCACAAACAAAAGCACTACCCCGCCTGCAGGGGATGGACGATGGGGAGGTGGACTTCCCCTTCCGGCTGTCCCCCAAGGAGCAGGAGATTATCGAGATGGTTCCCAATCCTCCGTGCTCGGTCCTGCTACTGGGGCGATCCGGCACCGGCAAGACCACCTGCGCCGTTTACCGCATCTGGGGCCACTGGATGGCGCATCATGGCATGGGCATTGACAAGCCATACCGTCAGGTGATCCGTCGAGATACACGTCCCGCGCGTTGCCATCCGAAGCCATTGCGGCATAGTTTCCTGTTACCTCCTTCAAACTGACCCCGCATGCTCCTGCCGCCGCTTATCCAACTGACAACGTTCACACTTTCGGCCAACCAACAACTCCGGCATCTCATACCCTGGAACGGCTTCACTTGCGCCAGGTCTTCTTGACAGCCTCCGCGACTCTAAAGGAGCAAGTTGCACGTGCATTCCGCAAGTTGCAGGTATTCTTTGCGCCGGGACCCCCCCCCCCCCCCCCCCCGCCCCACGCTTCCCAAATCCTCTGCAAAACCAATAAACCTGGAGATGATGGCGCTGGGGAGAATAGATGCCAGCCTGGCATCTATGTCGCAACTGACATCGAGCCCCCCCCCCCCCCCCCCCCCCATCTCCCCCATCCTCTGTGCCTCGGATGTAGACGGCCGCCCTTGCGTCAAGCCCTCTCGAGCTGGCAGAATGCCTGGAGGCTGCAAACGGAGAGTACGCGACACTGAACCAGATCCCGGATGCAGCGTATCCGCTCTTCCTCACCACAAAGCTGTTCACGCAGATGTTGGATGGAACACTTACCACGGTGAGCGTCTGAACTTTGTGCAGAGAAGGGAACTGCATGTCCGTGCTTCCTCCTGCCATTGCGCCTTGTTGTACCCCAGAGCCTTGATTTAACTGCCCCCCCTCTTTTTGGCACGGCAGCCGTTCTTTGCGCGGCGAGAGAACGGCACAATCATCTCAAGCATTGACGACCTGGATAATGACGGCACCACTCTTGCCATCGCGCTGGATTACGGCCTCAATGATGACGACATCTTTGCAGACGACGACTTTGATGAGACGGCGTCCTTGATGTCAAGCGTGCAGAATGCGCCAACCGGTGCGCGCGCGGTCTGGCTTCACAGCTTTAAGATGCCCCGGACCTGCATGGATGATTCATTTCCCTCGCTGCGTCCGGCCGGTGATGCGAGAATGCACCTGCGGATAGAATCCTGGGCTCCCTGTGACACACCTGATGTCCCCGGACCGCAGAATCTGCCAAACGCGGGAAGCAAGAGGTCACCTACCAGTACTTCACCAACGTGATGTGGAAAAGGATCACCCGGGACCGGGAGGACAAGGAGATGAAGCCGGCCCTCATCTACCAGGAGATCATGTCGTACATCAAGGCACGTGCCACCTGCCGCCGTGTGTATCCTCCAACGCGGCGCAGCTCATGTCTACCGTACCGGGTAGGCGCCCATGGCTGGGGGCAATCTAACGGACAGGGCGGTGGCGCTGTCACTTGCAGGGCTCGTCAGAGGCTCTGCGGTCGCCCAAGAAGCACCTGTCCCTCGAGGACTACCTGTCCATCGGCGCAAAGCGCGCCCCGAACTTTAGCGACGACGAGCGGCGCAAGGTCTACCCCATCTTCGAGCGCTACGAAGTGTTCCGAAACCAAAATGGCCTCTTTGACAACATGGACCTCATTGCGCACGTCTTCCGCTCCATCCTCACAGGGGTGATCCCCTCCCCCCTCCCCCCTTCTCCTCACATACAGACGTTGGGTTGACTCCATAAGCCTCACCGCAAGGGCAGGTTCCTGTTGGACCAGGGCATAATATCCGCTCACTGTTGGCTGTTGCTGCCATTGCTTCCTTAGGGCTACAAGGGTCCGGTGATTCACAGCCTGTACAGGGACGAGGTTCAGGACTTTACCCAAGCGGAGCTGCTGCTCGACATGCGCTGCGTGATCGACCCCAACAGGTGGGAGGAGGCAGCGGTGTTTGCCCCGCGTCGTGCGCAAGGCATGGGGAAGTAGGAATGGCACTGTTGGCCCTGGGCGAGTGGTCTCTGACGCCGGTGCTGATGCGCAGCCTCTTCTACTGCGGCGACACGTGTCAGACCATTGCGCGCGGCATCGGGTTCCGCTTCACCGACATCCGCACGCTGCTCTACGAGGAGGCGCAGGAGCAGAGGCAGCTGGAGAGGGGCGGGAAGGGCCACTTTGACCGCGTTGGCGTCCCGACCATTGAGCATTTGAAGGTGGCACCTCGCTTGCAGCGCTGCGCCCGATTCCGCTCACCCCACCAATGCACCCAAGCGTGTCTATTGATCTCACCCGGCGTATGGTCATGTTGAGTCCAACCGTCTGCTGTGTGTCTACACCCCCTCCATTCACAGACGAACTACCGCACACACAGCGGCATCATCGACGTGGCCAGCAGCATCGTTGACCTGCTGAAGCACTACTTCCCACGACACATCGATAACCTGGACCGCGAGCGCGCGTTCTTCAATGGGCCGGCCCCGCTGCTGCTGTCCTCGCTGTCCGTGGATGACATCTCCATCTTGCTTTCCGGGAGCGACCGTAACACGTCGCAGGTGAACGCTGCTCCGCACCACCAGTCGGCGGCGGGGTTGCGCCAGGCATATCGCCCTGGGAAACCCTTGACTGAGAGGGCGCATTCGCCTCCCAGCTCAGCGCGGCGGGCGTGCCTGCACTGAGCACAGCCCTTGCTTGTGCTGCGCAGGTTGAGTTTGGCGCGCACCAGGTCATCCTGGTGCGCAACATGGACAGCATCCGGGCGCTGCCCTGGGAGCTGCAGGAGAGCCGCGCGATCATCATGACGGTGAGCCAGTCCAAGGGGCTGGAATTCGATGACGTGTTCCTGGTGGACTTCTTCCATGACAGCCCGGCGGAGAGCGAGTGGCGCGTACTCACGAGCTTCATCGAGGAAATTGAGGTGCCCTCCGACTCCCCCGCCAGCGCACCCCAGCCTCGCCCGCAATCACTCCGCTTGGCTCATGTTGCTTGTATGTTTCTGGCTTGTTTTGTTGTATAATGTGTCTTCCCACCCGAGCCCTCAGTTGAACCATATATGATACAGTCTACAGGTGCCGCTGCGGTGATAAGAACACCGCAAACACGAAACCCGCCCTGCCTGCCGGCCAAATGCAGACGAAACTTAGGCTGGAGTATAGCGAATGTTCTTATATGCTGCATGCAAGCCCTACTTGAGGCTATAGTAACGATACTTGTAGTTGTTTCAGTACCTGTAGTATTGTTTACGTCCTTGTCGACAGTCCTTCCCTGCTGCGCGCTGTCTGACATTTGTAGTCCGTTCTCAGAATGACGAGGCAGCCCCGCAGAAGCTCCCCAGCGGGAAGACGCTGAAGGAGGTTCCGGAGGACCCGAGCCTCCCGCAGGGGGCGCTGCGCACGCTGCAGTTTGAGGAAAGCAAGCACGTGCTCCTCTGCGAGGAGCTGAAGCACCTGTACACCGCCATCACGCGTGCGAAGAATAACGTGGTCATCTTCGATCAGAACCCTCGCAAGCGCGCGCCGTTCTACCACTACCTGCGCCGATGCGGGCTTGCGCGGGATGTGCGAGAGTCTCTGCTGGTGGTGCGCTCCTTCACCCTGCGCTGTTCGATGCGCCCATCCGTTCTGCAGCGAGTGTGTGGTTGCTGGCATTGCCGCTGCATTGCCGCGAGTTGTTCGTCCCTTGTGAGCCCACGGGTGCCAAAAGTGCGAACAGAACACTGCAAATGAGAGCCTGCCCTGCCTGTCTGAGGTCAAATGTAGGCGAGACTATAATACCGGAACAATAGCGAATGTTCTTATACTAATTTGCATGCGAGCCCGATTTCAGGCTTATTACAATAAGGGTTATTAAAGGTGCGTCGGCACCCGTACTGGCGTGCTCGCTTTGCTTGCAGGACGGCGCGGACGCCGCAGTGTTTGGGCTCACAAAGGCAAACAGCAGCGCGGAGGAGTGGCTCAAGCGTGCGGAGAACCTGTTTGACAACAGCCTGTACGACCTGGCCAGCAAGAGCTACACCACCGCGGGTGACCCGGTGCGGGCGCTCATGTCCAAGGCCATGGCGATGATGCAGCACGCGCACAGCACCATGGGGGTTGACCCCTCCGCTGCTAAGGTCACCAAGGAGGCGCTCTATACCGCCGCTTGCCACTTTGTCACGGCCGCATCCAATGTGCGCCCACCCGGCTCTCGCATTGCTCCCCCCCCCCCCCCCCAACTCCCCTTCCTTCCGCTTTCGGCCTCACCCAATCATAGTGATCAACATAGCATGGAAATGTGCCCATCTCCCGCTGCCCCCGTGCCGGCTCGGGGTGCGACCTTGTCACTTGTATATGTCGCTTGCTGACTGCCGGGTATGTCTTCCTACCGCTGGCTTTCCAGGCCTCCAAGGCCCCACAGCCAGTGGACCGCCGCGAGAGGCAGAAGTGGCTCAAGCTGGCCGCGCAGTCGTTCTCCCGCGCTGGGGAGGGCGGCATGGCCAGCCAGATCATGATGGCGCTGGGCATGCACGCGTCCGCCTGCCGCATTCTGATGCGCCTGGGAATGGCCCAGAAGGCCGCGGAGTGCGCGGCGGCGGCGGCGGACAAGGCACACGCGGAGGGGCAGGCGGAGATGGCCTCCAGGTGGCGCGGCGAGGCGTTCCTCCAGCTGTACAACTGCAAGGTGGCGACCACCCCCCCCCCCCCCCCCCTCCCCCGGCGCCCTCCATTGCTACGCTGCCTCTGCTGCCCTCTCCCACGTCGTGAATGGGACTCACCGCCGCCGCATGGGCATGTGCCACGGCAGGAGTACGCCGCCGCGGTCGACATGCTGAAGCGCTACCCCGAGCTGCGCGAGCGGCTGCCGCAGCAGGCAGAGAAGGCCATGCAGGTGCTGCTGCTCAACCTGCACCAGCGCGGGAAGCGCGATGCGGCGCTGGAGGCGTCCCGCCTCATCCCGGGCCAGAAGGAGCGGGAGGACTGGCTGCGCCGATTTGGTTACTGGGAGGAGCTGTCGCAGGTGCGGCGCGTGCCTGTACCACACAACCAACTCCTGCCGCGGAGCGGCACTGATTGTGCTGCTCAGCCCTGTGGCCTTCCATGTTGCCGTGCGGCGGCGCCGTCGATGCCGCTGATGGCTGCTTGTCCCATTTTGCCCAGGTTATGGAGAACCCGCTGGAGGCGGCGGAGCTGCTTGCCCGGCGAGGCGACTACCGCGCGGCGGCGGTGCGGCTGAAGAAGTCCATGAAGAGCGCGGCGCCCGGCATGATGAGGGACCGGCTGCATGGGTACCTGCTCCAGGTGCTCAGCTCGCTGGCGCAGAACTCGGAAGGGACACGGGAGGAGAGAGGAAAGAGGGGGCGGTCAGGTTTTTTAAACACTTAGTTTTATCTTTTGCCTGCGACGCAGATTGGCACCATGGAGGCTGCAAAGGAGGCCCTGTCCTTGTGGGAGGGGCGTAAGTGCCCGGAGAGAGGAGCTGCGCTGCTAGCGGTGGCACAACTCAGCGCCGCCTCCAGCACGCCGAGCCACCAGACCGCCGCTGTGCAGCAAGAGGCGCGACGCACCCTGGATCTTGGTGCGTCGGTTTACGACGTGGACGAGGCGCGCCGCGCCGCGCTGGACGGCGGCCTGGCCTTCTGCTTGGAGCACGGCCTGGAGAGCTGCGGCGAGTGCAAGGCGGACTTCCGGGGCGCCAACGCCGCGGTGATGGCGAGGTCCAAGCAGCCGGCGCTGCTGCCGGCCGCGTCCCCGCAGATGGAGAGGCAGCTCAAGCTGCTGGCGGACGCGGAGGCGCAGTACAGCGCGGGCGGCGACTGGATCGGGCAGGTGTATGCGCTGCTGCAGGCGGCGAGCGTGGCGGCTGCGGCCGACGTCGGCGCGACGGACCTGGATCCGGATGTGCCGGGCTGCAGCGTGACCCTGCAGAAGATCCTGGCGCTGGCCCCCAAGCTGAACATGCTCCTTCGCTGCCTGCTCGGCAAGTTGCGCAGCAGGAAGAAGGACGACAGTGCGGTACGGACGGAGGCTTGGGTGCTCAGCTTGCACGCTTGCCTGCCCGCAGCATGCGAGTCATTGGCTGAGTCATTTGAGGAGTGGCGGTGCACTGACGCGCCTCTGATGGCTGCTGCGCAGGCTTTAGCCCAGGCGGAGAAGTTCTTCAACGTGCACGGGCTGGCCTCCACCGGGGGCGCCGCCGCCCGGATTCACTACCGCCGTGACAATGTCAACATGAGCCGAGCCATGCGGCATCATGCGCAGGCCAAGCAGCAGCAAGGGGCGGAGGCGGGAAAGGACGGGCGCCAAGAAGGCAGAGAAGGGCTCATCCCTGCCTCGCCCCCTGAGATGCTCGTGTCGGTGGCCAGCAGCGCCGCGCGCTCTGCGCTCGCGTCCGAGCTGGGCAGCAGCACGGTGCAGGCGCTGCTGCAGCTGGCGCGCGTCAACCTCCGCCTCGCACGCTGTGAGCTGCGCAGCCAGGAGTGCTTCGCCGTCCCCGCGGACACCGGCCAGCTGACTGCGCTGCACGACCGCCAGATCAACGCGCTTCTGCAGGCGTCGTTGGCCGTCTCCACTGCCTCCTCCGTCGTCAACCTGCTGGGTTCGGTGAGTGGCCACTGCGGCCCCCGCATTGCCCCTCTGCCCCGCCTCGCGCTGTCTCCGCTCCTCCGCCACCAGCTAAAACTCACGACGTCTCTTGTCTGCTGCCAGGCTGCGCAGTGGGTGCGCTCCTCGTTGGCTGATGCACGCAAAGAGGTGGTGAAGGAGCTGCTGGTGGCGCTCTACCCGCCGCTGTTTGTGGAGACCATGGGCCACCGCGTGTCCACCCTGCTCGCCTACTCGCAGCGCACGTTCAGCACCGTCAACATCAAGGTCCGCGGCGCCATCCCGCAGGCAGCCGCCGCTGCCTCTCAACACTTGCCGACGATTGTTGTTCCCAAACTATTTTACCCCAATTCCCAGCGGCTCGTCTGTTTGAGCCCTGCTATTTATAGAAATATACTTACTCTACAGAAATATATTCTACATTTAATTCTAACCTAGACAAATGCATGCTGTATATGTCTGCAATGCATTCGACTACTACCCAAAGTTGCGCGTCGTAGTGCCGTGATGTACCCGAGTACCCAAGTAAAGAAATTCGGCACGAGTACGCGGTAATCGGTTGATCGCAACTCTGCTGATGCAGAATAGGTATGTACGTCATCATCCAAAGACTTCTACGGATCGATTTTGGGAATGCCTTATGAGTGCGCAGATGTGGCTGAACATCTACACGCGAGCTGACATTCGTACGGTGTCGAAAAGGCGATGTATCTTGTGACAGGGGACAGCTCCGTTTGGAGCTGAAGCTGGAATACAGAGCTCGATATGTACTTCGTGGGTGTTTATGTATGAAGGAGAGGGGGGGGGGGGGGGGGGGGGATCTTGCACTGTCGTTTAAACATGCCCGTAGCCATCTTGAGATACAATGTCTGACCTCGCCCCCCCTTCCCTCCTTACCAATTGCTGTGCTGCAATGCCTGCAGCATTTGCTGCCCACCGTGGCCGCCGAGATCTGCAAAGGGACAAGCTGGTGTGAGCGGCTCCTGGACCCCAACTTTGCCATGACGCTTTGGCACGTGAGCTGCCAGCGGTTCCTGGACAAGGAGCACCGCACGCTGCTGCGCAACCGGCTCCGGCACCACCCCAGGTGCATGCCGCGCCTCCCTGCAATGTGCAGGCGCTCCGCACCCCCCCCCCCCCCCCCCCCCCCCCTCCGCTGTTTTCATCGGACCATAAAAACCGGCAGGGGAGCGGCCTCTTGCTTCGCCCCCACTGCTCTGCTGACGCTGTCACTCGCTGCCCTCCGTGGGCTGCAGGATGACTCCGGCAGACAGGGATGGGTTCCAAAGGGTGTGGCAGGAGATGAAGCCGCCGCTGGTGGTGATGGGATACAAGATGGGCCTGGCCGGCCTGATGTTTTATGCGTCGGAGCAGCTGAGGTACGAAACCAAGGAGCGCGGGGTGCAGTACATCCTCCATTTTGTGGAGCGGTGCCACCTCAGCCACCACGCCTCCAGCGGTGCGTCACATCCTTTTACCTCACAGTGTTGCCTTTCATTGGCTTGCTGTGTCGACAATCCCACATTTTGATTGACAATGAGCACATTGGGTGGCACGCCTGCTTCTCGCCGGTGCTCCCTGCCAGACCGCCTGGGTTCGCTGCAACCCGCGAGCTACATGGAGCTGCTGGAGCTCTGCATCTCCTTTGTCATGCAGGGCGTCTATGGCCTGCAGAAGCACTCGCCGCCTGTCATCCTGCCTCGCATGCTGATGGACACCCACCTGGGCGCCGGCCTCCTCAGTGACCCCTCCGAGTTTCGGGTGCGGCAGATCCACCATCGCTTCAGTGACCAGCTCCCCCCCCCCTCCCCCCCTTATCTCCATAGGGTAACTCGCAAAACCTTCTTCTGATATGTGTAGTTTTATATTGGCAACGTACTTTGATATGTTTTTCAGACACAGTAGCCTAGTGGCGGGGAGGCTTTTCGGCCGGTGTTCTAGGGTCATTCTCTGTAAACGCATTTTCCCTCCGGGAGGTCTGCGCCGCAGTAGGTGTTTCCGTGCCCCCTGACATGTGGCTGAACGATCCGGGCTGTGTCGCTGACTGATGCGGGCAGGTGCTGCATCGATGGGGGGAGCTGGCGGTGGAGGGGCAGCTGCTCCACTTGGTGCAGCTGGTAGTGCGGCTGACGTGCAGCGCGGACCTCCCGCCGATGGATGCGCGCCTGGGCATCGATGGCGCCCGCAAGCTCAACCTGCGCATGCGGGGCGTCATCCTGCTGGGCGTGCTGGCAGCGAACCTCATGCTCAGCCTGGCCTCCGCGCCAACGCCGGGCCTGCCGAAGGGCAAGCTGGAGGAGATGCTGGTGTACATCCAACGCCGCATGCTTGGCATGGTGGCGGAGGAGGACGACAGCAACGAGCTCGTCGCCAGCATCCGCGGCCTGCTGGAGGCCAAGGTCATCCGCAACCTGCTCTCCGCGCTCACGCGCGTCACGCGCCTCCTGGGCAGTGAGCTCATGGAGTGCGGGGTGGACGGCCGGGTGCGCGAGTTTGCCAGCTGGCCGGCCTATGCCACAAGGTCCAAGAGCAAGCAGCCGAGCGATCAGGTGTGCCCTGCCCCCCTCATTGCCTCGCCCCGCCGCCTGCCTGCTGTGGCTTTGTCACCGAACACCGCCGCCATGGCCGGAAGAGCGCACACACTGTGGGAAGAGGGGGCCATAGACATGAATGTGAAATGGAATCGGCGATGATGTGAACAGTAGTATCATGCTTACCAATCGTGATTTCATAGGCTTGAAGCGGTGCCATCTATGCGATGACGCTAATATCGCTGTAGGCTTCAGTTCCTGCAGCCTGAGAAATATTTGGAATGGGGCGTTGCTCGCTTGCTCACTTGCGTTCAGCACACTGAGCCCTGCCCGTTGCTCCATGCAGGAGGCGTACATCGCGCGCATCGTCCACTACGGCCAGACACCCACCGCCTGGCAGAACCAGCCAGGGGAGCCCATCATCCGCCTGGACGCGCCAACCGCATGGAGGATGTCCTCCGAGGTTTGCCCTGCCGGCGGACGGCGGATGCTGCTTTGCCGCGACGGCGCTCATCGGATGTTGGGCCCCACTAACGTGTGGTGCGGCGGACGGGCGCAGGTGCCACAGGGCAAGCTCGGTGGCGAGCAGGACGACGTGCAGGATCGGCGCGAAGCAGCGGCCGTGGCCATCCAGGTGCGCCGCCCTTGCCAGAACGAGCACCCTGCCGCGGATACCGCCTGCGTGTTGTCGCCCTGACGGGGGTACGACTGGAGTACATCCCGCCGCCACTGAACTGACGCCATGGTTTGGGTTATGTCACGGCCTGACCTACACCCATCCCCATGAAGATAGAGCTTCAGCATGCGTGCATACCCGCGTCATTCCGTTGGCTGCGCAGACCCCCATGACATAAAACATGGCGCGACACGTGTTACAATCTCCATGTTCTATACCCAATTCCTCTGCATTTGGGTACCTGCGTTCTATTTTGTAGGCGTTGTCTGTCGTTATGCCCAGGGAGAGACCCGAAGAGGGGGGGGGGGGGGGGGGGGGGGGGGGGGGGAGAGAGGGGGGAGCGCACCCAAAGCATAGTTGAGTTTGAAAATATAGGTGCATGAGAAAGATAGGAGAGAAATTTACCAAGGTTTGCCATAGATATATTGGTATACATCACGGCCAGGGGTTGGAACCCCCCCCCCCCCCGGACGCGGGTTACTCTGACGCACGGCTGTGCGCTGCTGGAGTCACGCAGGACCGCTACCGCCAGTACAAGCGGCGCAGGGCGCTCTGCACGCGGCTCAGGCTGTGGGCGCCCTCCTTCTGCCGGCTGGCTGTCACGTTTTGCCAGCGGCGCAGCGCCCAAAGAGAGGTGCACCCCCCCCCCCTCTCTCCCACGCCTACCCCGCCTGCTCTGACCTCGACAAATTCACCCTCCCAACATCTATCCAGTCCTCTTGTTTGGTTTGAATGAATAGGACACCTGCCGAAATAAACGGTGATTTAGGATTCTGAAACTTTACTTGATGAGAGAGTCAAATTACCTACCGTGTAGGTTGCTAAATTTCAAGCGGTCGTGCCTTGCCGTGTTTTGCCACCCTTCTAGCGTCTCCCTATTATCGCTTGCAATTACCTGAAGTCCGTTTTGTATTATTATTGTTGCTGAAGTCCCATGACAACAGACTGTTTAGACGCTGTACTAAGGATTGCGCCGTGATATCCCTCAGCGCATGTCTACACTGCCAGTATACTTGCTGATTAGCGTTCCTGGTACGGGTACAAGTATATCACGGCGCTTACAATTAACCTAATTAAAGTCGAGTTCTGGTACCATCGAGTTCTGGTACCACCCATACCAGGACGATATGTACGCGCGTTGTACTCATCGTACTACAAACGCGTATGTGGTAATTGTCAACGTAACCTCATCGCTGTGCATCGCTCCGCAATCCTGTATTGCTATCTATCTTCATACAATATACATAAACTTTCCTGAATGAATGGGCCGTACACAATCAATGTCCTTAGTGCTATCCGAACTCAATTTGCAATCAGAATAAGAGGTACCTGTCAGATTTGTTTCAAGAAGGCAAATTCTCAAGATATTTTCTATTTCTATTCTATTTTCAATTGCCGCACTTGCATCCTAATAGACTGCTGAGTTTGAGATTGTCACTTCTGCTAATGATGGGTTCAAGCATTTAATGCTGATGGGAGCAGACACGACTTTCTCGCAGAGAAATGACAAGCAAATGAAATTAACTGGGGGATGTTGGGACACTGCTCTTTCACAGTCATCTGGAGACTCCGCTTCAATCTGCGTATGGTTGGCAACTTTGTGGCAACTTTGAGGCGCCCTTGTGGCCGTGCCGTAGCAACAGCATGCACTGCAAGCAGTAGTGTTGATGATAACACCACTGATAGCGGTCACGATAGTCACAGGTGTTGGTATCAAAGGTCCGGGTTTGGGTGTTGAACACTAATCGCAATGCGAGCAGCACGTCGTTTCAGTATTTGGCGCAACTGCTCACCTGCATGCGCTGTGCCGCTGGGGCGCAGGCGGAGCGGCACTCCGCGGAGCTGGAGGAGCAGCTGGAGCAGGCGCGGAGCGGCACCCACGCGGCGCGCTTCGACTGGGTGGACGTGGCGCTGGGGACCCTGGCAGGCGAGGCGATGGCGGACTGGCGCCTGTGCCCTGTGTGCGCCGGCGACACAACCGCCGCTGCCGAGGAGGAGGAGGAGGCGCGCATAGGACACCTGGAGACGCCGGCGCACGAGACCGCGTACGCCTCGTTTGCGGCCTTCCAGGAGTACTACCACGCCGCTGTCTGCCCGGCACTGTCCGGCAAGGACAAGCTGCTGTTGAAGCTGGAGGCCGAGCAGGCGACAGCGCGCAGCGGAGGCAACCCCGAGGTGGAGCATGAGTGCATCCAGGCCGGCGAGGCTCTCGTGGAGCTGGGGCGTCAGCTGGGGGCGGTGCTGGAGAGCCTGGAGGCGGGGCGTAAGTGGGCGCGTCACACGGCGGAGCTGCCGCCGCTGGTGGAGGCCCTGGCGGCGGAGTGCGCCAAGGTGCGTGAGCGTCTGGCGGGATATCGCGAGGCGGCGCGCGCCGAGGCGTTTACGCTCAACGCGGAGCTCTATGGAGCGGACGAGATGCTGCCAGAGGACGACTGGGAGGACGACTGGGAGGAGGTGACGAGCAAGAAGAATCGGCGCCGCGGCGGCGGAGGCGGCGGCGCAGGGGGAGGCGGCGGAGGGCAGCGGGGCAACCAGCCCAGGGTCAACGAGCGCCGTTTCCGTGGAGGCAGGAACCATTAGCGACCGCGTAGATTGGGAATGTTCCAGGGGTAGTTTGCAACTCTCCCCTGATGCTTTGGATGCAGAATGCAGCTGCCCCCCCTCCCCCCCCCCCCCCCCCCCCCCCAAAAAAAAAACGCCAAAGTGGGCGACGTTGCCCTTTGTCTGGCGGTCTAGCTATACCTATCCAAGCCTCACGTGTTTGACAAGAGGGTCTGACATTCCTATGTAGACAGGGTAAGCAGTGTTCTTTGCTGTGCAAGCGCTCTGTTGCCTTGGAATCCGGCATGCTGTCCGCATCTCATATTAAGAGCAACATGTATTGATGTTTGACTGGAGCGCGGAGATACAAAGCTATGTTGAGCAGGGGGTCGGTGTTGGGCTGTCGCTGCGGCCGCAAACAGGGTGCGGCGGGGAGAGGGGGGGGGGGGGGGGGGGGCAGGACAGCGGCCTTGCAGGGTTTTGGCGGTGTTGTTACTTATACTGCCTATGCACATGGTATCGCGCGATACGGCCTCACTCAAGATGCCATGCGCAAGTAGTGAAGTGATGCATGCACAGCTATCGCCATCAATAGAGGGCAGCAGGAGGAAGGGTGATGTGTGTGGTGGGGGGGGAGAGGGGAGGGTCTACGGCTGGAATTGGAAGCAGATTTGCTTGCTGCATAAGAGTACCTGCTGTGAAAGATACCCACCATTCCAGGCAAATTAACGAACTGACATGCTAATGAAGCAGGAAAGGACAAGGACCGCAGCGAGACACACCGGCCGACACGCCGGAAAAGCCGGACATGCATGAAGCGCAATGAGCTTAAGTGCATGCAAGCAGGCCACGACCCGACGCTGGACGGTATGCGGACCGTCTGGCCCCGTGGCCACCCAACCTCAAAACCTGACGAAGGGGGGAACGCGAGTGGGGAGAATGCGCAAATTTGGAGCAGGCCATCAGGTCCCGAGGGGGGGTTTTGGGAGGGGGGGTTTGGGGGGGGGGGGGGGGGGGGGGGGCAACGTCTTGCACCTAAGCCGACGGCAGGCAGCCGAGAGCACAGGCCACCATCACCAATCGCCGCCCTATCATCAAGATTAGCCATGCCCAAGATCACCCAGCTCTCACAGATCCCATGGCAGAAGTCCCCGAAGTCGTCCTCATCCTCATCATCAGACAACTGAAATGAAATTGAAGTTCATTACAACGTGCTAGTCTGCTGCATCCACTCGCTCAGACTGAGTTGCTCTTTGGGCATGCCATCTCTAGCCACTATTATGGGAAACACGGATTCTAATCACAGCTCAGGATACCGGCCATCCTCATGTGTGTCCAAGCCCCTTCTCCTTACAGTGGTATATATATAGCTAAGACAGCAGCCCCTCCCCCCCGCTGTCTAGCATCAGACAAGGCATGGAGATCACCCACATCGAGATAGCCTGCGAGACGGGCAGAGCCAAAGCAATCCAGGTCCGCGGGCGACCCGACCCCCAAGACCGCAAAGTGCGGGCGCGCTGTGGTCCCAGTCTCAAAGACAAACCGGCAGCGCTCGGTCTCGTAACGAACAAACGACCGTGTCGGAACCAGCGCACGCAACAGCAGCAGCGGCGGCCAATAGCCCAGCAGAGGCATCGTAAGCCTCAAGAGCCAAAGGTCCCACCAGCCATTACAATTACGGCGGAAGCATAGGCAGGTCCCCGCCAGGCACCACCGCAAGCAGAAGGGAAGGCACTGGCTCTATCTCAGGACCATCTTATATTAAATTCTAGCAGTAGTCGTTGGTTGTTATCGTACATAATATGCCGCCGGCGCGGCAGGCGCAACTAAATGGTTGTAGCGACCACCTGAGACAGTAAAACAATATTTCAACAGGCATTCGAGTCTCGCAAAAAGAATCCGGAGGCTGGTTTACACGGAAGAAGCGCAACTTAGCGACTATCGCCCTCCGCCTTACTCGTGGTTAGTCAGAAGTCCTGTCCGCATTTATCATGTACACATCCTATAAAGAAATATATCAATCATCAAGGACGATGGGCAATATATCTCCAATCAACACGGATTCTCTTTGGGATCCTCTCTCAATACTGATGCTCGGGGAAATTATTGTCACATTTTGATTTCACAATGACAATACGGTAATCATTACTACCAATAACTAAGAAACGATGGCATTTGTACACACGAACGCGGGGGATAGTGGTTGTGCACATGCATATCATCAAAACAGTATATAATAAACGGCGGGCATTACTGAAAGTAAGCAGTATACTCCCACAGTGAATACCTTCATAGTGATCTCACTTCTATAGTAGTGAAAGAGGGGGGGGGGGGCCCGAGAACTGTTGTCACTGCAATATATCTTATTATATATATATATATATCGGAGGCACCGCAATGCGCCTCGATGGGCTGGGCACATGGATACCATGTATTGGATGGGGGTGACCGCGGAGTGGGCCGGGCAAGACATGGCGCGGTTGGTGATCGCAGGCGGGGATACCGATGGGCTTAACACATGTCGGAACGCCACTGTGGGGAGAGGACCCTCTGGGGAGGGGGCCCTCTAGAGAGGGTGCCCTCTCGAGAGGGGGACGATGTAGCGCGGCATTCTGAAATCAAATGAGAAAAGATGTCACCCCGCGGCGCGCGCGCCTCCCATGCCCTTCGCAATCACAAGAACGACTGCGTTGAACCCTTGTCGACGGGCGGCCATGAAGAAGCGATGGCATTCCGGCGCACGTTCCACGGGAAGGAGCGTGTGCCGTGCATATAAGGGAGCCTAGGCCGCGATATGTTGCGTCGGGAGGCGCGGGCAGCTGCAGCATGATCGGGCGGGGGGGGGGGCGGACTCTAGTACTACCGCCGGCGGTAGTACTAGAGCCCGCCCCCCCAAACTGACTCGGAAGAACCACCTATGTCGCCGCACAGGGGTCGAGAGGACACATGCGGTCCCGTCCCCGTCTACGTCTCCGGAAGCGGCCCCTCGTTGCCTTAAATAGAACGCATGAGGCACGAGGAGCGCACGCTATAATTGCACGGGTGCCCCGAGGGCCGCGAGGCCCAAACCGCGGTTGCGGCTAGCAAGACCAACACGTACCACAACTCATTCATGAACCATGTGGTCGCATGGTTCTGACTGTTGGACTGCGGTGACGGCGAGGCTGTGGTAGGGTGGTCCAGCTCAAAACCGGGCTGCGGTGACGGAATCGGAGTGTCGCCGCGGGTTGTACCATGCGGGCGACATGCAAGGGTGCACGAAGGTGGACGTGCGTCACCCTGCCCGTCGGCCGGCAATGTGTCGGTGCGCGGACATGCTACTGGCAACGTTGGGCGAGGATTCTCCCGACGGCGCTGGAACCCTGAGAGTGATGCTACGTGCGGAGGCCAGATCGGAGGCACGGGGTTCTGGCGTCGCCCTATGCCGTAGGTTGACGGGTGGGGGTGAGGAATACACCGCCTGAACCTTAACCAAGGCAACCAGCAATCACTATTTCACCAGTACGGAATTGGCTCGCACGTTGGGGATGGATTCAGGTGCCACATTTGCGAGTCTACTCCGAGGCGTTGCACACACAACTTTTTTTCGACATGGACGAGGACTGTGGGGATCCGAGGTCCATGGCTAAGGAAGACGTTGAGGCCACAATTAAGAAAACATTGCACATGGGCATAGGGTCGCTAAAGCTTCCGTTATTGTCCACGGACAGTCTGTCTTTCATGTAGACGAGGACCCGGTGATTTAGCATCACTATGATGGCAAGTGCAAACCTCGCGACACATCGTGCCCACGATGCATTGAGGGTACCCTTTTGAGAAAGGACCCTTTGGGGCAAAGGGGACCCTATGGGCAGGGACCCTATGGAGATTGAGACACGGTGTAGCGCGCATGTATATTCACACTGACTGTCTGGTGCATTGTTTCGCGGTGCAAGGCATGCATCGTGTGTGCGGTTTCGGATGCCCCCAAGGGTCCCGGGACAGCGTTCGACCATTTGTTGGCCGTGTACATACCCGAAAGCGCCTGACGAAATCAGGTACGACAATTGGTGAGCACCCAATGAATTATCACCATTTCGTTGTTGCTGCATGCCGCTTTCGATAAGACGTATGTAACAGTGGCTGACACACTATGACATGTCATCACATCACACTGACTGACCGTGTAACACTGACTGATCGACTAATAATCAGTCATTAGCCACATTATAATCGTCACTCGCGCTGTATAAAGTACGAGCCAAAACATTCAACGAATGCAAATATACAAATACTTATATGCAAGTATATGCCATTATATTCAGAGTCGCTAGTAACGGTGTGCAAACACGTTTTAAGCCCAATAAAAGGGAGGGTAAAACAGGCCGATATGAATTTAACGTGTCGTACGTCCGTTTTGGCGACATGTGGCGTGCAACCTGCGCACGGATTAAGGCCCACCCGTTCATTACTTTTGACGCATGTAGTAGACCCCTCTTCATTCAAGAAGCAGTCTACTCCCTCGATAGTCTCACAGCCGAATACTTTAAGGACCTTCGGATTCATGATAATCCCGGTTTCAGACTATATCATACGAGTTGCGACCTCGCGAACCAACATGTCGATATGACAATAGCTTCTACATGGCCGCGGCAGAAAGGCGGTGCTGTTATGGTTCGGTTCAATGGTCATCATACTATCACGTTCAGCACCAACCCCATAGCTAGAAGTCACAATCACTGAAGCAGTGATAACGTTTTCGAAGGGGAGTCATCGGCGTCCCTCTCACGAGGCGCCAATCGAGCGCGAGAATACTTGCGCGCCCCATCACATCTTTCGCCTCGCGACAAGCGAGGGTATTTGCAGACTTTTTACGATCATGGCGCAAGCACTCGCTCCGAAACCAGTGCAGGAGTCTCCGCCAGCCGAGACTCGAAGACAAACAAAGGCGGTGGTGTGGAGTAGTGGTGCAGAGACAAGAGATTGCAATATTTTTCAGGATGCAAAGAATGTTACAAGTGGCCACCACCCCCTGCTACAAATATTATTGATATCGTCGGCAGTGGTCGTCCGGCCATGCCGACCTCTAGCAACACTTCCACTGCAAAGGGCGTCACCGTGGAGAGTCAAATAGAAAGCCAACGCCAGCATTGTCACTGTACGCCAATGCATAATAATGTATGTCCCGCACTGCCAATAAAGAATATATTTGACAAGACATTGCATACATTATTCTATTTCATACAACATGCCGATATACGAATACTCGTGCGCGTGACATGCGCGTAATCGTACCAGTATTCGTTGTACCCGTACATCATTCCGTGATATTGGCACACGTACTGTATTATGCCAAAGGTAGCGCATGACAGGTTACACAAAAGTACAACTGTCACACGAGGACCTCTGCGACGTCATCTTCAACGTCCGTGACCGTGAACGCCATCGTCGGGTTGACGGTGAAGGGAAGGGTAGCGTGGCAAAGTCGGTCCGCTGGCATTCTTCGATCGCCTAGATCTTCGGAGAGCTTCCGTAATCTCGCCATGTCGGTGGTGGACCTCAATAACGTGGCCCAAACGATATATTTGCTGCCGATGCCGTACCTCGAAAAAGCCTTGCAATCGCAGATTGGCACTTCATCTTTGAAGGTGACCCGGTGAAGGCGGAGCGGTACCCCGTGCAATAGGAATGCAAGATTAGGAATAACATTAGGAATTAGGGGAGCAAATATACTCCGACCAAACTTCGGCGGTATATTCTATCACGAGTTCTTTGTGACACTCCAAAACTCCGTGTCGTCGTGATACAAGTAAGCATTGGGATAGCGGCCGTACCGAGTCGGGTGTAGGTGTAGGTGTAGGTGCAGGTGCCTCGTCGTCATAAACGGACTTTATTACGCGCTTGCCACGCTACCTCGTATCGGCCTTTCTCAAATGGCAACCTCGTCGAAAGTATCACCGACACGTCGGGCAACCACTATACGGCTTCCTTGCATTGTCCCGCTCGCGGAACGAGAAGGCCTCGCCAAGGCACGTCCAAGTGAACCGGAAGCGCGCTTCTGCCGTGCATTGCCGGTTGTGGGTGTGAGTGTAGGTACCTCGTCACTCGTCGTGGACGGACTCCATAACGCGCTTCCCAAACGAGCTCATGTCGGCCTCCATTCCCACGCCCCTACGGCGGTATGACGTCTCGTTTCCGGCCATGTCTCCGTCGCCGCATGCATGCGATGGCGTGCCTGGCGGGCAACCAAGAGGTGCGAGAAGGTGAGGAGTGGGAATTAGTCTATGGTATAAGCAGGAACAATCGACCGTCAATCTACCCTGGCACGAGACGGGGTGGCCCTCCAGCCGCCGCTCGTTTGTGGTGGACTGTGGAGAGAGGTGTCGGAAATACTACATTGTATATAGTATATGACCGCGGCGATTACCGCGACGAAATTCGTGAGAGTGGCGACGCCTTGCTTTGAGACTGTGTTAAAATTTGACTGCATATTGCGACCATTTCAGCGCCGTACGTTGTGACCTTCATTAGATGGTCTTTTCCGAGTTGTGTACTTGGACCATTTCACTGGATTTTGCAAGTATTCTCCTCAAAATACATACACTTCCACTACAACATACACACTTCACACTACAGTCAAGTGCCCCCAGTCATACACATGCATGCACCACCCAACTATCAATATTATTCGCAAGGTGCTCCGATGTGTTGTCCTTGCATGCACCTATGTAATGTATGGGCGGTATGGAAGGATGTGCGTAGTAGCGTACATTGACATGAAGTGCTGATTTACTTGCTATGTAGCGATGGTTTTCATGTATTTTCGGTGCTTGCAAAAAAACGCGAGTGCAAGAAATCTAATCCTAATACCGGGCGCCTGCTACGATTACCCGCGAGTAAACGGTGGGCCTTTTCACGTTATCGCTAATTCCAATACATACGTGCCTTGTAGCGACTGTTTTTCGTTTGAATATAGGTACTAAGCGGCGCTTCGCGCCGGGGATTTGTGGAGGTGCCCCTACCTCTTGGGTTGAGCGTGGTGCGGCCGTGCGGGATGCGGGCCGCTTTTAGCCGGCTTGCAGTGTGGATCTTGTAATACTGTTGTTTCCGGGTAATAATGCTTTTAGCGTTAGATTTGTCAGTAAATTTGTTTTCAAAAGAGACGTATTATTTTGTAAAACAGATTAAATCTGCAAGCCGCGTAAAAGCGGGCCGCTGACTACTGGTGTGCATTACAAAAAGGCCGGTACCCAACCCACCGCTAAAAGTTGTAATACCCAAAAAAAAAAAAAGCAGCACTACAAGATCAGCAATACAGTACAAGCCGCCTACAGGCGGCCCGCATCCCGCACGAGGCCGCGCAGCTCGGGCCGGTCGTCAGGTCTACGGGGCGGGCACGGCGCGAATCGCCATGCCCGCCGCCTGTACCGGCACCGGACGCCGGACGCCGTCGTTCGACCGTCGCCCGTCCGTCGACGGACGCCGGGCCCCGGGTCGGCGGACTGCCCCCGCACCGCGGCGACCCCTTTTTACAGCACCATACTTGGACTACCGTATCTTTCGCGGATGTGGCGAACGAACGTGATAGTTCACGATACTTGGACTACCGTATAGGTAAGGAATAGTCGCTGAATAGTCTCGCTTGCTGATTCAGCAGTAAAAACGCGCTGCGGTACCGCGTTATTTTGGCGTTTTAGACGAATATATGACGTGCCTGGGCTAGAATACACGCGCATCCATTCAGAATCTTACCGTACACGTACCAGTATTGTGAAATCAAACGACCGAAAACCGAACGTATGACGGTTAGCGCGCGTATGTGACAGGAAAACCGAAGCGCGTATGTGACAGGACGGACGGAGGACATTCGTGATTTTTGCAGTATGTTTCCGGTATAATTCACGATAGATTCGTCTTAGTCGCAGGATTTTTACGGACTGTGGTAGGAGTGCCTAGAAATCAAACGAGCAAAGATCGAACGTATGACGGTTCATTCACGAAGACGCAGCACACGAGGACGGAGGACGGAGGACGGACGGACGCCTAAAAATCCGTGATAAAACCGTATTGCAACCGGTATCGATTCTCACGTATTCCAAGTGATTTCGGACGCGGCTCTCCTTATCCTCCGCTCAACCCAAGAGGTAGGGGAATTTAAGTTCGATTAACAAATCGACCGTTTAAAACAATGACACGACATCAACACAACCCGTCTAAATGTGGCCCCCAACCCGCACTAGGCGGGACGGATGAGTGATGCGCGCCCGGTAGAGAGTCCGGGTTAGGCCGGCACACGTGCACGTGGGTGCAAGGGTGACTTACCAAGGCTGCGAAGTGTTGTTTCGGCAACATGATGACAAGTGGAACAACGCCGCGTCCAAATAAATGAGGCAGTGTGTGTGCGCTCTCGAGCCGCCATCAAGCTACGCAGACCATGCTACGCACCCCGGCCTTGCTCACCTCGCCAACTGTTAGTGCCGAAGACCATGCCCGTGATTTCCGACGTATTCATGATGTTCCTTATGTCCTGGCGCCATGTTGTGCCGCGCCGCGCATTATGCATTGCCAAGCCCCGTTGCATGTCGCCCAACATGGTGCGCTTACGCCGATCCACAGCCATGGCCCGGGGCATTTTAATTACTTGACCCCGTATCGCATGGTCTTGAACTCGGGCAGCGTAAGCTTCAAGCTCTGGGAATCAAAGCCCCCGGTCACGACGTTCAACGTCGGGAGTGACGCAAGCTTCATAGACATGTCTAGGGGTAACCCCTGCTATGTTCATGGTTTACACATGCTATGTCAGCGGCTTGCACTATGTTCTTGACTTCATCCATGGGTACAGTGTTGCCCGGAGGCAATGTCGGTTGAAACAAGTCGTCCACCTCTAGGTGTATTTGGACGTCGTGAACACGCTGATCGCGAAATACGTGAGCAATAGCATCGTAATGTTGCTTAAGCACACGCTAGTGAGCGACCGTCGCCAGGTTTTTGGAAATTCAAGAGCGACTGTATGAGATTCTCGTAGCGACTACGATTGTCAACGCCTTCACCCTACTTTTCCTTCGCCTTCACCCGGCTTCGCCCTCCACCCGACTCTTCATCTTGTAACCAAACCCATCACTATCATCGCGGCCATACACCAACTAGCACGTGATGCGCTGCGTTGATATTGAGTAGCTAGCAGCACGTCAGTAGCGCGCGCACCGCGCGTATCGGTTGTTTGGATAATCATACCAGGGGTACTAACCAGGGTTGCGCTGAAGTGCACCCTGGAGGTATTCAGTTCAGGCGAATTCAGTTGAATTCATGTCAACAGACTTCAGCCTGAATTCGTGCCCTGAATTCAAGCTGAAGTATGCTCAGTTTAGGTATATGCGGGTCTTCAAGCTGAATTCATGCATAGAGACCCCCTCTCCCTCCCCCTCCCCCCCCCCCCCCCCCCCCCCCCCATAAACGGCCAAGAGCAGTGGCATTTTTGTGCGGTTGAACAAATGGTTACATGTGTGACACCCATGGGACCGCCGGCATGGGACACGGACTGCATCGGCGCGGTCAGGAACTAGGACGAGTCATCTGCGCTACGGCGGTTAGCAGGGGGCGGACGGCGGCACGGCCGCGAGGTGATGCCGCTTTCGCGCTATTGGCGGTCGTCGGATGGGCGCCTCCCGATGACACTACTGGAACGCCATTCTCTCCGGCGTTAACCGCAGGCTCCGCGGCTGGCTCCGCAGCATCCATACTCGTTGGTATCGTGAGGGAAGCGTGTATGGTTTGGTGCGGAACGTGGTGCGGGAACGTGGTGCGGCAGTGTGTAATGTGCGTTGCGGTTCTTCCATCATCGTGGCGTCCGGCAGCCGTTACCTGGGAAGCAAAGCCAAGAGCCATCGCCAAGGATCACATATACCAAACCCATCATAACATATCATACGATTTCAAATCAGTTTCCACCGTCCGTACATATATTGCAAATGATCGCGTCAATACTAACTAATCTACTGATAGTGGGCTATTCAATACTATCCGCCCGACATTGGGGCCATATACCGCTACGCCAAATACCCCCCCCCCCCCCCCCCCCATGGGCGGCAGGGAACAAACCTCTACGGTTTCGGACTATTCAGAGGTAGTCAATCCACAGCCGGGCCCCACACCTAAAACTCGTATTTCTAGAGGGGCTGCAGGTAGGGGGTATTTAGCGCGCGCGCCACGTACAACCAAGTGTAATACGGTACGATGTACGCGACGCACGGTACCCATTACATGTACCGGCGATGTACATTACGAGGGGTGGACACGCGGCCCAGCGTGATGATGGTGGTGTACGGCCGCTGCCATCATCAGCGGCGCCGTCCCGCCGCCTCGCACGAGGGGTGGCACCTGAAACGCACAACGCATCGGGGCGCGGGCACGTGGGCCGGACCGAGTGTGGTCGTGCTGTGCCGGTTCCAATATGTGTCGGGGTCGGTTGCGGGCGACGTCGCAGAAGACCCGCGGACTCGATTCGTTGTCGGCGCGGGTCTCGCACAGCAGAGTGCGGTGAGGCGGCCGCCGCTGCTGCACCAGCGACGGTCACCGAGGTTCCAAACCCGGAGTCGGACATGTGTAGTTACGGTCATCACGAGACGCCGAGCACGCCAGGTGGTAGAGCTGCCCCGCGGCGGGCAACGGCAGAATGTCGTGGTCCTTGTGACGACGACGTTGCACTAGAAAACGTCGGAGAAGCGCCGAGACGAGCCGCGCAGACGCCTCTCACTGCGACCATCACAAACGTTGTTGCGATGCGGTTCGGGTGAGGGCAGCGAGCCCGCTCGACACATATGTGCATGAGCAGCGCCATCCCCGTAACGGACCAAATACACGGGTAGATACGAATAACCGCAACGTGTAACGACCCTCGATGCCACGACACAACACTTCCCGCGGTAACCCGTGCGATATTGCGAAAACTGCCCGAATATAATTATATCCGATATGCGGTTTGCGCCGTTAGTACAGTGTGCGCTTGCGGCAACGCGACGTGCACATCGCGCGGCCCATTGCCCATGCTCTAGCCTCTATCAAGCGCACGAGTGTCAACCACCGCGACCGCCCGTAGCGCCAGAAGTACCTCTTTATGCGGCGATGGTGGGCGGTCGCGACCGCTACGGCCACGCTCGCAGCGTGCTGCGGGATCTCCGTGGCGACCCCGCAGCAACATATCTGAGCGCCGACCCAACCATAAACTTTGCACCGATGGCACATGCTCCGTCGGACCAGCTAGGGAAAACGTACATTATTTATGCCTTCTATTTCGACAAAACGCCTTCTATATGAGCGGTTTTGGCCCTCAAGGCGTATGTTGTCAACATAACGCGAATCCCTGAGGGGGCCGATCAATCGGGCGGCGTCGCAAGGGTGGACCTCGTGGCCGCCGTCCCGGGACATACACGCGCCCCGAGCCAGCCATGATCGCCTAGTGTCCTCAAAGGGGGCAGGAGGTAAGACTGCGGGATGGGCGGGAGCTGGTGGGTTGGACGGGCGTGTGCTAGTGGATGCACGACGATCCGCCGCCCGCAGTGCCGGGCGGGTACTTGGGCGGCGCGACACGGATCCCGCGGCGCAGGGGCGCGGCGCGCGGACATATTATTCGTCCCGTATTCGGATCGAGAAATGTCGTACGGGTTACCGCGGAAGTGTTGTGGACGCCCTACTGCGAGGACACGCGGACCGGGTTGAAGTGTCTTGCATGACGGCAAGCGGCCGTCCCGACGACACGGACATCCTCCTCCGCCTGCGCCGGTTTTTGCGGTAGGCGTACTTGTCGTGGTTGACTACCGTGACGAGCACCGGCCATAATGCCGAGCACGTCCACCTCACCCAACTTCAAGAGTTGACTATTGCGAGAGGGCGCTCCACTGTTATTAGGAGCCCACGAAGGCCCGTACTGCGACTCGGCTTCGGATGTTGAGGTTTACCCCCCCCCCCTCCCCAAACGGGGACCCCCCCCAGCTCTTTCATTTCATGCCGTGCGCATCGCCACCTAAAAACGTCCCAGCTACATAGCCAAGGCAAGAACGGAAAGCGACTTCGGGCAGACGAGGCTGGAAAATCACACTACCGAGGGGCGGCTGTCTATCGCTATCTGTCGATGTAACGCATATGCGCGGCACAACGACTCACTACCGGGAAAAGGAACCTCGGTGCGGACTTCATTGATCTGCCTATGCGACCCTCGCGCGCACAAGTTAGTACGCGAAGCCGCTGCCGGAGGCAGAGAGGTGGAAAATGGCAGACGAGCTGTTGGAGGATGTCCTAAGTAGCACCCTTGCCGGGAGTGCGGGGCTCGCGAACGATTGGGCAGTCCGTACTGAAACATGCTGGTACCGGTAACTAAACCGGTTGAAACCACCATTCAACAGACCGTACGGGTCGCACTAGGACATTTAAATTGTTGGGAAAACCCAAAAAGTAACTAGTTAAGATAGATAGGGTATATCGATACTAGGGTTGTGCCGAACTCAGTTCAGTTAGGGTAGTTCGGGAGTTCGGCCTGAAACCGAATTGAACGGTTTGAAGCCCCCGAATTAAGTTCTGACTGAATTGCCTCGAAAATCGCCCAAACTCTGGGTTCTCCGAACTACTTCGTAATTCAACATATACATGACCCCATCGAGTTACCGCATCGTCCGTACATAGAGATATCAACGTGTTTTACGGTGAGAAACTTGCCGCACACGCCCAATAACCAATGCAGATAAGGTGCACCAATTGGTGCACCAGCCGCCATCAAACTGTCCAGCAGACAGCACTTCCACACTCCAACACACAATGATGAATAAACCTAAACCTTGTCCACTGTCAACCTGATATATGGAGTCCCCGCCCATCACGTCTCATGAACGCGGCGACACCAAACTTTTGCCTGCAACATGTTGCCACTGCGTGTTACCCAATGCATCAGCCAGTTCTAGGCATATTCAAACCACACTTCGGTTGCAGTTCGGTGGCAGTTCGGACCGAGCTCAGTTTGGTTCGGGCAGTTCGGATAGTTCAGTTGTTCGGTTCAGTCCGAACTGCGGTTGAGTTCGGTCCGAACTGGGATGTATTATTCGGCCGAACTCCCTGAATTCGGTTCGGTCCGAACCGAACTCGGCCGACGATGTGATTCGGCCGAACGATGTGTATTCGGCCGAACTCCCTGAATTCGGTTCGGTCCGAACCGAACTCGGCCGACGATGTGATTTCGGCACAGCCCTGGTCGATACAGGAACGACCAGCGAAATAAGACAGCGCCGATATTAAATATTAACATCACGCGCGCAAGGTGCTCACGACGAACGAAAATCTTACTTCGCCGCCGCCACTGCCATTATGCGGTTGTGTCCCGACGACGGCAGCCCTGTGCTGAGCTGCGGCAAAGCGTTCAGGCTGTCTCATTGACCCCCATCCTAGCTTCAGCGGACCTCATCTGCGGAATTCGGCATGTGTTGCAGCTCTAGTGGCGATAGGTGAAGCGGTTCTGGCGATGTGGGGCACGCGGGGGCCGCCGGGCCAGCACACGCCGCGCGTCGCCCGGCCCTGGCCAGCGGTCCTTACCGCTGCGCTCTGCGCCCTGCTGGTAGTTGCAGCAATGGGCATGATGATTGAGTGGCGGCGTGCCGCCGGCAGTAGTGACGCGCGCGAGGGGGCGGGGCCGGCGGGCTTCGCGATGGCGGCGGTGCTCAATGCGGAGTGGGTGCCGGAGCGCGTGGTACGCGCTGACAACATCTGCTCTGCGGTCGTCACGAGCGCACCTTGCGTGCGGGTGCCCGGCCCGCGCGTCTCGGATGCCGACGAGACCGCGCTCGTGTGGGCGGGATACATCGAGCCCTTCGAGCCGCGTGCGCCAACCGCGGTACGCGAGTGGTGGGCCTCCCGCCTAGAGACCCCCAAGCACCGGTTGTACCAGCTCGAGCCGTCCCGCGTATTCCGAGCCTCGAGTGTCGGCAACCTTGTGGGCCTGTGGTCTATCCTGGCTCGGTGGGTCGCCGCCGGCGCAGGTGCGGCGCTGCTGCCACAGGCCGCCGACCGGCCGGCGTGGCTGCCGCCCAAGGAAGCGCTCCGTATGCAATATGCCGGCGCCGGCAGCGGCGGGTCCATCCTCGTGCTGGAGGACGACGCGAACCTTTTGCCAGGCTTCGAGCGGGCGGTACTGGGCATGCTGCCGGAGCTGCCGGAAAACTGGGACCTGCTCGACCTGGATCCTGCACCAGGCTTGTGCGACGGGGGGAGCTGGTGGCGGGGGCACCCCAAGACGCGCGTGTTTGGCTCGCGGTACCGCCTCCACCGCTCCCACGTCGCCTTCACGCGCACCACCGCCGTCGTGTACAGCGAGAAGGGCGCACGCACCATCCTCCGCCACCTGCCCACCAGCCTCGTGGTGGACCTCTACGTCGCAAAACTCTTGCGCCTGGGGATTCTCTCCGTCTATGTCAGCTGCGACGGCCTACTGGTGCAGAGCGAGTCTGACCTGGGGCAAGTGCAGGTGTAAGCATGTGTAGCACCAACGGAGTACGGGGGACTGAGTAGGGGGGGAAGTAGCGCCGATGAACCAGGGGTGGCAGGCGCGCCAATGGTTGCAAGCACCATGGCTCATATTCCTTCATGTCCGTTTTCCCGCCTCCTCTTCCACACGGCGCCACATGTCATCAAAACGTACCTCTCCAGGCAAGTGTGCCGATGAATCTGTCCAGCCCAGTCTGCCGGTGCTTGAGGGCGGCCATCGTACATGGGCACCGGCTACAGGAGACGCAATGAGGCGAATACCAATATGCTCCAGCGAAGTACTGCCACGGGATTCACAGCAGCAGCCTCAGCATGGCATACTCTCAGGCCCACACTTCTGCTGCCATGCTGATGCCATGCTGATGGCAGCTTGCAGCAGTTGCAGACAAGAACTGCTTATATCCTGAGCGGTTGCCACCCGTCGCTGTCCCGGTGTGGCCTGTGGCTCAGTCCTCCGGCATGTCCATGTCCGCCAGGCTCGAGACAGGAGGGCTGCGCCGGAACGGCCACGCCATGCTTAGCGGTCGGCCTAACCTGTAGGCTGGCGATTTTGCAGGCTGATGTACAGCTGGTCAAACAATGTAAAAACATTCCGGAGCATTGTTTGCATGACGCAGCTATGTGCCACGCGGTGGCGAATCCATCAGTCATCTTCTGTTAAAAGGAACAGGGAAAATGACCGCATGGCAACAGAGAGATGACCTGTGGTGTTATTGAGCACAAACTGTGAGTGGGGTTTTTTAACCATAAACAATAAAGAATGGACCAGTTCTTTACATCGTTGTTGGTGGTAGTGTGTGAGATCATTCGCAAATTTGAAACTTTATTTCTATCTATATTTCTTTCAATCCTTGGCGTGCTTACATTTCCTCAACTCTTCTACTGCACTCTCTAGCTCTTTAGCTTGCTCCTTCAAAAAGAATTCTGCCCTCTGAACAAGGAGGCCGGCAGATTTCTGCAGCGTCGTGTCGAACTCCGTGTCGCCACTGATGCTCCCATCCGGAGAGGAGCCTCTGAAACATTTCGCCAGTTTATGGGCCGTCTCGGCTGCCTCCTCAACGTGCTGGCCTGCCAACTCCAGAAGCTCCGAAGCACGTGCCACCCTCGAGAGGTTAAGCACCCGTTCGCTATGCACCGTCGAGCCGCGATGGTTTGGTCCTGGCAAAACAGCCGCAGAGAGCACTGCGATGGTGTCGTTGTGGCTGGGATGTTCAGGGGTTTGATCGCGACCGCCCGTATTGCTACCTGTCGCATGATCATTTTGAAAAGCAGCTCTGGACTGCTGCTTCGGGCTGCAATCTAGCTTGATATGGAACCAGGGTACTACGTCCTGCTGGTCCGAGCCGTTGGTGCTGATCCGCACTCGCGACTCATCTGAGTCCCCCTGTGCCTTTGACTCCAAGTTAGTCGCCAGCACCTCGCCTAACACCCGCCACAGCTCTCGCTGTTGAGCAGCGGGTGCACTGCGGACAAAGGCACCGATGTGGCCGTAAGAGGAGCGCCTACTGCCTTGCAAGAAGACTGGCGATATCAGCAGCGCGTCGCTGTCCGGACTGCGAAACACCCGCACGCTGCCGGAGCTGCTATCGTGCCCTTGATGCTCTGCGAAGCCCGTATCGTAGCCGACTCGGGGCAAGCCTCCCCTGGCGTCTTGCAGTGTCATCTCGAACGGCTGTGCTGCGAGCAGAGGAGGTGTTTCCCAAATGAAATCCTGAAACGGCGTATCGGCAACACATCTGGAGAAGGCATCCTGAAACGCCGCGTCCTGACGCCATAGCCGAATCACTTCAGACCAAACCAGGATATGCTCATCGGCGCGCTCATCGTTGGAGCACACCCACTGTAAGCGAAGGAACTGCCGACTGAATTTGACGACCTTTGCGCGCCATGCGAGGCGAGCCGTCGGTTGTTCGCTGTATTTATCTTCTGGCGAAACTGCGGCCTGAACTTCAATAGAGTCCGAAGATGTGTCTGCATGGATTCTGATGCTTCTTGCTGCACCACGCGCGTCGCGCTGCGCCATTATGCGGGGGTTGATTTGAATTGTGCGTGCAGCTTGGCGCCGAACAGGTGCCGCCTCCGCGTCTTGTCACAGATGGAAGCTGGCTGCGTACTGAGCACTTCGAGAAGCCGGCAGCGAGGCTGCTGATCAGCGCGCGCGCTGCGGGCAGAGCCACGTGCTTACTCTTATCTAGGCGTCAGTAGAAGCTACGAACGTCTCGACTGGTTCATTTCGCCGCTCTGGTACTGGTTTGTACAAACCGTGCGTGATGTGTGCCCAGCAGCGAGTCCCGGGGGGGGGGGGGGGGTGCGCGGGCGGGGGGGGGCGGGGGGGGGTGGGGGGGGGGGTATAGCGAAGCGCCCTAGGGTAGTGACGACAGGTAATTAAATGCTAGTCGTACCGGTAGTGTCTGAGAGCCACTACTACTGCCACTACTATACTGTAAAAATGATTAATACAGGTCGTCGGTGGCCGTTTTTTCCCGCCGCCCCGGAAAGGGCGGTAATACCATCCTTTATTGATGAGATACCAAAGAAGGATGTTAGAGTGTATTGCGGATTGCGGGTGATGCCCCTCTGGCCTATGGCTCATTTTTCCCGCCCCCGGGACAGGACTGGCACCAGTGAAACCCTTATTGCAGCGTCTCTACGACGGCCGTTTAGGCAGCAATCCAGTTACGGAAAGCCCTGGTAGGCGACGCTCTGTTATAGTCATCAAGCAAATTGCCGAAGCATTCTGCAAGACTAATTGAAGGCTAGTGAAAGAATTTCCAACACTGTTGGATCACCGTCTAAAACACTGCCATCAAAATACCCGGCACTGACCACGAAAGGTCCGGGCTCATATCTCGGCGCGTTGAACCATGGTAGTACAGTGGGTGCGTTCAACAACCATAACCCTTCCCAGTGTTAATAAATATTAAATATGCCCAATAAGCGGTGGCCTGGATTTTACTGGGAATGGGAAATTTTTCCAGCTATGGCGTCGGGCCCTCCCTCACATTGCCTTTTTTTTGTTGCACATGTATCGCACTCCCGACGAAATGCTTTGCTCCGCGGGTTGGGCCTTGCCCCAACTCGCATTACTCGAATGGGCCGACGCCCAAACGGGTAGGGCGGACCTTTCGTGGTCAGTGCCGGGTATTTTGATGGCAGTGTTTTAGACGGTGATCCAACAGTGTTGAAATTCCGTCACTAGCCTTCAATTAGTCTTGCGAAATGCTTCGGCAATATTTGCTTGATGACTATAACGGAGCGTCGCCTACCCAGGGCTTTCCGTGACTGGATTGCTGCCTAAACGGCCGTCGTAGAGACGCTGCAAGGGTTTCACTGGTGCCAGTCCTGTCCCGGGGGCGAAAAAACAAAAAAGCGGTGGCATAGAGGGTACCCCATGCCCGTGCCCGTACTCGTACTGGTACTCGTACAGGCACAGGAATTCCTCATAAAAAATAATATAATCCAAGCAATCTTTAAATAATAAAAATGAATTAAATGATTGCTGTGTGGTAGCGGTACCGGTACCGTGGTCATGCTGTTATCCTTTTTAAAAACTTGTAAAAGTAAAGTAAAGTTCGCCCCGGGACATCGGCCGAAGCCGCCCCAGCACTTGACCTCGTGCGCCAACTGCAGTCGTACCGGTAGGTCTGGCATAGCCCGTAGACCATTGCCTCATTCGAACCCCGAAGGGCTAATGCATCAACCGGGTAAACCCGGGACACGCCGGGCCGATATTGCCGAAATGCATCGGCGAGGAATCGAACCCGGGTCTCTCGCATACGAGACGACCGCACTACCGAGCGGACAAGGGATGTACCTTGTGTTGCTACGGATTCAGTCACCAACGCTGCCCGCACTAATAGCATTGACATTTCTACAGAAGTCCTTAAACACATGCGAGCTACAAACAGAAATATAACAACAACTACGAAAGGTTGCCAGCAAAAGACATACTAACATATGCCCGTAATAATAGGATTCTGCGTCACATTCGCCATAGTATGTAGGGATTGTCTGTGACATACCGGCACCCTTGAATCAAGCCGGTACCGTGTACTGCATACCGGTGTGACTTACAAAAGGCCAATAACATTTCCACCGTTGAAAGCATGAAAGCATATAGATAGGCTATCAACGCTACACGCTTAAAAGCGGCCCGCATCCCGCACGAGGCGGCATGGAGGAGTGATGCGCGCCCGGTTCAGAGTTCGGGCCACACGTGCACGTGTGTGCGAGGGCAATCCACGGACGCGTTGTGCAACTTCGGCAACGGGATGGCGGACGAATCTACGTTGTCTGATGAGGCAATGTGCACGCTCTCGACTTCTCGAACCGCCACCAAGCTCATGACCCCGAGGAAATCTCCAGCAAGTAAGGGATCCTGGTGAGCCCGGGTGGTGCACCGAGTGCCCCACGATATGAAAGAACGCCCCGATCCACGGCTGCGACAGCGCGGCCGCATTGTGTGGCGCACCCCCCTGCTCACCGCACCCAATGTGCCGAAGACCATGCCCGTGTACTCCAACATATCCAGAATGTCTCGAAATGGGCCCGTCTGTCCAAGCTCCATATGGTGCTACGCCGCATCCAGGACTGCTATTAGCCCCGGCCCGTTGCGTGTCGCCGAATAACATGGTGCAAAACCAAACACCCGACAGCGACCTCGCGCAGCTCCTAGGGCGTCATATCACCGTCCTCGCAGTGCGGGTAGTCACCGTCCAGTAGTCCACATGCTCGACGCCGCGTCGAGTTGTCCGAACAAGGTCCGTTCCATGCAAGTGACAGGGAGATATCCCGCCTCATTCCGAGGCCGAGAGCTGTTGGCTTGGTCTTAGAAAGCTGCCAGCTCCTTCTGGGAGCCCAACGCAGCCTCCGCCTCCCGCGCCATCACCCGGGCGTCCGCATCGCTGAAGTGACCATCGGTAGCCGCCTGAAGGCAACCCCACGCCTCGCGCATCGCCGCGGCGTGGCTGGCTATCCCACTCGCATCGTTGAGAAAGTGATCATCCTGGCGGGCGGAAGAAGTTGCATTGAGGCGGCCGCGGCCAAGTACGGACTTAACATGTGGGTGAGTCCAAGAAACAAGGGAAGGTGGTGTTGGTGTTGGAGGTCCTACTTATTAGAGAGAAACTCGGGAGGATGTCGTTCATGCAGCCGATGAAGGCGGGGTCACATACGGTAGCCATGCGGCGGATGCCATCACCCTTCAACCGAGCGGGGAGGTGAAGTCTACTACGCACTATGGCCAGTGCATCCTCGCTCAAAATAGCCGCCGCCGCCGCCGCCGCCGTGAGGCTAGGCTCAGTCGTCGCCTGGGTTGAACATGGGCTCTGCCAAGAAATCGGTGACCACCGGATCGGTGTCGGTGTTGTACATGCATGGATCAAAATAGACCCCTAGCACCCGCTCGACCGCCGCAAGGACAGTGGCATCCACCGCCTCCGCGAAGGCCTCCAACTCGGTCGGGAGGCAATGGCGCCGGAGCCAATACCCCGCCCTATATGATGCATGAAATGCTTGAGCAGGGCCGACGCGTGGTGATGCAGGACATGGGTGTACCTACGGCTGGGCTTGGCATACAGGAGCTTGCTCAGGCTGGCGTCCACCTCCTCTTGTAGCTCCTGCCGTGCCGTGCATTTAGGCCTTCACATGCCCTCGAACCCCACGGCCGGTACCCTTTATATCATACCGGTACTGTACCCGTGAAGGCGTTACCAGTACGACACGTCCCAGTACCTGTGAGGGGTCGGAAGGGTACAGTTAAGGAGAAGCTGCTGGTACAGGTGTATACAGCGACTACGACAGTACCGCCGCCTGTTTGTAGTGCGCATTTGTGAAAGCCCATATGTAACAAATCAACGACAGTACCGCCAGGTGCTCGTACCCTTCCGCCGACCAAATCCCGGTACTATAGCGCCATAGACGCAGAGTAGTTGCCATAGTAGCCTCCCCCTGGTACCGCAGTAATATGTCGCCACCCGGGAACCGCCGTTTCGGTACCTGTGCCAACATAAACATCTAGCGCTAAATTGTGATAGCTACTAAATCATATCGTCCCTATATATCAGAAATAGTCGCTAGGCGGGGTACGATTGCGGGGTACGCTACGATGCTGCTGTCATCGTTGTCGTCGTGAAATGAAGAACTGTTGAAGAACTGTATACGAGGATTACCCTGTAGTCGTTTTTAACAATCTTCAGGAATTGCGGAGTTGTACTGCTGTGAAAAACCTCATCCACTGCGACTGGTACTCGTGCGGGCACGATAGTCTGATTTTATACTAAATCTTGGCTGGCAGTTTCATCCACGCTACTGGTGCGAGTTAGGTTGAATATCTACTTAATAGGTCGTAGACGAGACGAAAAAGGGCCGACGGCAGTAGATGAGAGACCAGGCATCTGGCCGGGCTCGTCGTGATGAGGGCAGGCGGGCAGCGGGGTGCCCTCGGAGACAAGCGGCGCTACGCGATGATTATGAGGTTAATATCTCGATACACGCGATGGTGTGCGATATGGAGATGCATGATGGCGGCGCTTTAGTCGCTACTACCCTGTAGCGTTTAAACTAGCGTTTATACTGCTGTTAAAGTGAGTGTGACAGCGGCAGCGGGAGGCGGGGCCG